>CM037794.1:2214657-2264657 GCA_021229015.1 Solen grandis | reverse complement strand
AGTCGTGTACTTATGCAACAGGGCTAGGTAGCATCTTTCTTCTTGAATGAAGTAGAAACAAAGTCCACCATTCCCGTTCTATGAAAGTTTCAAAACCTCATTTATACCACATAATGATTTTTTCTTCTTTAAAAAATGAAGTATTTTGGTATTTTTTATCTTTTATCCAGATTATCTTGCCACTTGCTGGTCACCATTTACCAGTGCATTCGGTGCATAAGGGCATGCACAACCAGCGTAAAACTGGGAAACAAGTTGCCACTGGACATTAAGTTTGCCACTATTTTTGAGAAAGACCTCCTGGAGACACATCTCACCTCTATACCCAGAATGTTGACATTGGTGATGAGATCCCATCTGGCCCTTCCCTTGGCATCATAACCATTGAACCCAAACCCTGACGCATTGCATATGGCATCACCTGGAACAAGATGGTGAAGATGAGTGAAAAACATGAGAGAAAATCAGGCACAGAAAGTTAGTGGACAGATGAAGACAGCAAGATAGAACTGAAGAAGAATAAGAGAAGCCAAGAGAGAATTCCTTACCCAGTGTAAAGGCGACATAGTACTTGGCTCTACAGCACAGCATAGAGATCACCATATACCACAGTCTGTACAGCAAGCCATGGGTTCTTACAAACTCCACATCTGGGAAAGACAAATGAATCTCTTTGTGCAGGTATTCACAATATTTCTACATGTACAAGACAAGAAAGTCAGTAGAACTGACAGATGCTCCCCGAAGAACGTCATTGTTACAAATAAGGTCTTGGTCAATGGGTGGGAGGATATGTTGAAATCCGCATTCCTAAATCATATCTATTCTCCTCATCTGATGAGATGTTTTACCAACTCTAATTTGGAGACTTAGTAACAGTTTACTATTTAATATGATAATACGTGTTACTCATCAGATCTTTCATTGATTTTTTTTAAGTTTTTATGCTACTAAAAATTAAGTCATACATTTCAATGTGTGCTCATATCAAAGAGGTTAACCAACACTCTTGACATATGACTGGATATTTGAAATAGTGTATAATGGCCTAAACAACAATTAGCTGACATGATTATTATTGACATTACTAGCATACTGAATTTTGTGGGGTTTTGTTTAAATGATATCTCCTGTTAAATTAGGCAAATGACATGAATATTAGTCAACAACATGGTAGTAGGGGCCATAACTCTCTTAAAAATTGAGGAACCAGGTCACGTCGACGATATGCGTATCTACTCTTGGTAATAAAGCTTCCCATAAAGTTTCATTGAATTCAAGCCATTAGTTCCTGAGAAATAGCCCGGACAAGAATCATGCAACATGAACTATAGGCCAAAAAGTCAAGGGGCCATAACTCTGTGAAAAATTGAGGAACAGGTCAGCCGACGATATGCGTATCTACTCTTGGTGATAAAGCTTCCCATAAAGTTTTGTTGAATTCTAGCCATTAGTTCCTGAGAAATAGCCCGGACAAGAATCATGCAATATGTACTATAGGCCAAAAAGTCAATGGGCCTTAACTCTTTGAAAAATTTAGGAATCAGGTCATGCTGACGATACGCGCATCTCCTCTTGGTAATAAAGCTTCCCATAAAGTTTCATTGAATTCAAGCCATTAGTTCCTGAGAAATAGCCCGGACAAGAATCATGCAATATGTACTATAGGCCAAAAAGTCAAGGGGCCTTAACTCTTTGAAAAATTTAGGAATCGGGTCAAGCTGACGATATGCGCATCTCCTCTTGGTAAAAAAGCTTCCCATAAAGTTTCATTGAATTCAAGCCATTAGTTCCTGAGAAATAGCCGGGACAAGAATCATGCAACATGAACTATAGGCCAAAAAGTCAAGGGGCCATAACTCTGTGAAAAATTTAGGAATCAGGTCATGCTAATGATATGCGCATCTCCTCTTGGTAATAAAGCTTCCCATAAAGTTTCATTGAATTCAAGCCATTAGTTCCTGAGAAATAGCCCGGACAAGAATCATGCAATATGTACTATAGGCCAAAAAGTCAAGGGGCCTTAACTCTTTGAAAAATTTAGGAATCGGGTCATGCTGAAGATATGCGCATCTCCTCTTGGTAAAAAAGCTTCCCATAAAGTTTCATTGAATTCAAGCCATTAGTTCCTGAGAAATAGCCCGGACAAGAATCATGCAATATGTACTATAGGCCGAAAAGTCAATGGGCCATAACTCTGTGAAAAATTTAGGAATCGGGTCATGCTGACGATATGCGCATCTCCTTTTGGTAATAAAGCTTCCCATTAAGTTTCGTTGAATTCAAGCCGTTAGTTCCTGAGAAATAGTCCGGACAAGGAAAGTGTGACGGACGGACGGACAGACGGACGGACGGACGGACGGACGAACGGACGGACAAAGCGGCGACTATATGCGTCACCTTCGGTGAGCATAAAAAATAAACAGAAACCAAACATACTTTTATCCTACACAACTGATTTATTTAAGAAAATAAAAGGCTTATTAAAACTGTTCAATCACTTTTTTCTAGTTCATTTTATATTTTCAATCAAAACTTGTTTTTAACTGCTATCTTTGTTTTCCAAATTGTTTTTTTTCACAAGGTTAAGATATATTTGATAGCTACAAAAAGATTTTTTTAAACAGTAAAACCTATTGTAAAGAGGGATGGGACAAGAAATTGCCTATGATTCTTATACAAACAGGACAAGAAATAGCATGTATTTCCTTTTTAGTCCCACTTCACTTTGTGAAGCAGGATGGGAAGGGACAACCATTGTGATTCCTTTATAATGCCACCTCACCTTGTGAAGCAGGATAGGAAGGGACAACGAGGGTGATTCCTTTATAATGCCACCTCACCTTGTGAAGCAGGATAGGAAGGGACAACGAGGGTGATTCCTTTATAATGCTACCTCACCTTGTGAAGCAGGATAGGAAGGGACAATGAGGGTGATTCCTTTATAGTGCTACCTCACCTTGTGAAGCAGGATGGGAAGGGACAACGAGGGTGATTCCTTTATAGTGCTACCTCACCTTGTGAAGCAGGATAGGAAGGGACAACGAGGGTGATTCCTTTATAATGCCACCTCACCTTGTGAAGCAGGATAGGAAGGGACAACGAGGGTGATTCCTTTATAATGCTACCTCACCTTGTGAAGCAGGATAGGAAGGACAATGAGGGTGATTCCTTTATAATGCCACCTCACCTTGTGAAACAGGATAGGAAGGGACACGAGGGTGATTCCTTTATAGTGCTACCTCACCTTGTGAAGCAGGATAGGAAGGGACAACGAGGGTGATTCCTTTATAATGCTACCTCACCTTGTGAAGCAGGATAGGAAGGTGACAACGAGGGTGATTCCTTTATAATGCTACCTCACCTTGTGAAGCAGGATAGGAAGGGACAACGAGGGTGATTCCTTTATAATGCCACCTCACCTTGTGAAGCAGGATAGGAAGGGACAACGAGGGTGATTCCTTTATAATGCTACCTCACCTTGTGAAGCAGGATAGGAAGGGACAATGAGGGTGATTCCTTTATAATGCTACCTCACCTTGTGAAGCAGGATGGGAAGGGACAACGAGGGTGATTCCTTTATAATGCCACCTCACCTTGTGAAGCAGGATGGGAAGGGACAACGAGGGTGATTCCTTTATAATGCCACCTCACCTTGTGAAGCAGGATGGGAAGGGACAACGAGGGTGATTCCTTTATAATGCCACCTCACCTTGTGAAGCAGGATGGGAAGGGACAACGAGGGTGATTCCTTTATAATGCCACCTCACCTTGTGAAACAGGATGGGAAGGGACAACCTGCATGATTCCTGTATAACGCCACCTTACCTTGTGAAACAGGATGGGAAGGGACAACCTGCAAGATTCCTGTATAACGCCACCTCAAATTGTGAAACAGGATGGGAAGGGACAACCTGCATGATTCCTTCATAACGCCACCTCACCTTGTAAAACAGGAAGGGAAGGGACAACCTGTGTGATTCCTTTATAATGCCACCTCACCTTGTGAAACAGGAAGGGTAGGGACAACCCATATGATTCTTTTAAAGCTCCACTCACTTTGTGTGCTGGGGTATAGTAAGAAAATCTCATACCTGAGTTGAGTATTTCTGGGAACATTGGTTTCACTGTAAAATGGAACATCATCCAAAACAAAGTGATAGCCAGCTTTGTCAATACAGCTCCCTGAAATGACAACACGGCATATTATTTTCATAGAAATGTAAAATCAAATTTCCACTGCAATTAGATTTTGGCAAATCTTTTGTGTTAAAAACAATATTGTGAGTGCACAACTATAGTAAAGTATTCATTTTCCAGAAAAAGAAAGTATCATACTGAAAAAACAAAATTCCATGAGATTGCTTTTTAAAGATATGAAATATGTCCATTTGACACAGAATCCCCCACTTTGTGTCTTTTACAATAATTACAGGGGCCATAACTTCAAAACCTCCCAAGGGATAAAGTAAACATATCCTGGAACATCCCAGAACTGTCAGGATGGATTACCTGTACTGCAGCTTTATTTGTAAAGATCTGATTCTAAAATGATGTATAACAATAAGAAAGGCAAGACATTTTAACAGGCATTGAAACAGAATATGACAGAGGCAGAAAATGATGGACAAATAAACAGATAACTAGAAATGTGTCCAAAGGACACAGATGCCCCCAGCTTTCACTTTGTTAGGTACAAGGGTGAAAATACCCAGGTACACAGGTTCATACCCTGAATAATATATTCATGAAGTTTCAAGTCTGTAGAAAAATACAATTAGAGTTATGTTTGTCACAAACTTGAATTAAATATTTTCACAAATTCGAGGCCCGCAACTCTGCCAATGGCAAAAGTGATTCGATGAAAATACCCAGGTGCACAAGATCATGTCCTGAATAATATATCCATGAAGTTTCAAGTTTGTAGTACAAATACTTTCGAAGGTATGCACATCACAAACTTTCAGAGTTATGTGTGTCTCAAAGTTTCGGGATGGACAGACAAACTTACATACCGACAAAGGCAAATCTATATGCCTTGCCCCACTCCCCTTTTTTTAAAAACAGGCTGACACTAAAGCAGACTTGTCTGACAGAGAAAAGGAAGAGGAAATGAAAGAGAGAAAGAGAGGCTGTACAACTTACAGTAGGTGAGGGCATGTCTGATGCTCTGTTGTTGTTATTGTTGTTATTGTTTTGCTGAAAACATCATTAAACCTTTTTAATTAAGCACTAAGATTATTATTTCATAACAATAGCTGTATAATAACTGTATTACAATTAAAGTCATAGGTCATGTAGATTTTTATGCTTTTTACCAATTATAATTATTTGGTTTTATGCTGTTCGCATAGGTCTTTTCATGGTTTTCTCTATGAGGGAAAGGGTTAAAGATCCACTGCCAATATAGTCTGATATAGCTGGGCATTTGATGCAATCTAAATTTACAATTTATAATTTAAATTTTGCAGCTCTGTAACTTTAATTGACAACAGAGCAGTTTATCTTTTAAATGTTTTGTATCTTTCAACCCAGTTAAAATTCAACAAAAACCAAACAACTAACAACACTGCTGGCTATAATTTACGATTGATTTATTAAACAAGAGGGCCAAGATGGCCCTGAAACACTCACCTGAGAAAAACTGCCTTTATTGCCTTGTACAAGTGACTACTTTATAGCATAGTTGTACTGAATACATAATCCATGAAATCATACAAACCAAACAGAACCTGTGGTCAAAATTTGAAGTCGAACTTGAATGAGAAATTATGGTATAAACATTGTCATTGAAAACATTGAAACTTCAAAATGATTGCTTAAGAAATGAAGATGCTAGAGTGTAAACAGTAAAAATTTTAATTTTTATTAATTAAAGGGCCATAAATCCTGACCTTATTATCCAATATCAGAGCCATAGTCAGACCTGGCTTAGAGATTATGGTTATAAACATTGTCATAAAATTTGAAGATAATTGTTCAAGAAATGAAGACGCTTGAGTGTAAACAAAGTGAAATCTGGCAATTTTATATTAAAAGGGCCATAACTCCTAACCTAATTGACTGATACCAGCCATAATAAAAATTGGCCAAGAGATTATGACTATCAACATTGTCATAAAGTTTGAAAATGATTGCTTGAGAAATGAAGATGCTAAAGTGCAAACAGAGTATTATCTGGCTTTATTTATATTAAAAGGGCCATAACTCCTGACTTAACTGGCGGATATCAGCCATAATCGCACTCGACCAAGAGATTATAGTTATAAATATTGTCATAAAGTTTAAAAATGACTACTTAAGAAATGCTAGAGTGCAAAAAAAAGTGAAATCTGGCAATTTTATATTAAAAGGGCCATAACTCCTCACCTAAATGGCCGATATCAGCCATAATGAAAACTGGCCAAGGGATTATGACTATCAATATTGTTATAAGTTTGACAAGAGTACCGCATGCGGGTGCCAACGCTCGTCTATTTTTGCCAACATTACATGTTTTTGTTAAACATTTAAAAAAGTTGACCTTGAAAATCACAACTAAAACTGTAAGCCTTTAAATGCAATGCTGAAGTACCATACCCTTTAAATTTGACCTTTGACCTTGAAGGATGACCTTGACCTATGCATGGAGTAGAATGTATACAACACAAACATGTAAAATATGTAAAACAAAAAAATCACAGTTGCTAATCCAAAGTCAAAGGTCAATAGATAAAATATTGTGGTATATCTGAAAAACCATTGTCAAGATGAATATGCATACCAAATATTAAAGATGTATGTCAAATAGTAAAAAGTTATGGCCAACGTAAAAGTTTTTTGTTAAACATTTCAAAAATAGGTCAAAGTTAAAAGGTCAAGGTCAAAGTCCAAAAGTGTAACATTGATTTAAAGAAAATAAAACTATATCAGAAACATTTTTCCTAAAGAGTTAATAATTTTCATATTAATCAGATTTAAACAGAGAGCAAATGCAAGAAAAACAAAATCAAATCCATTTTTTTTTCTCTTAACAAGGTCATACCATGCCATCCTTCTCCTTTTTCCTAACATAGTTGCCCTCAACAAAAGCATTGTAGTCCTTGTAGAAACTGAAAGGTCCGACAACCACACCTTGGAAGTAGAAGACATAGCTGAAGTACTGCAGAGCACTTGGTGGCTTGCTGTAAATACATGTCAAAAATAATGTGTAATTCAACCTCTGGCAGTATGATTTTAATTCAAACATTTCCTCTTAAAACAACAACAACAACAACAACAACAACACATTCTTATATCTTATACAATTATGAATTATCATAAGACTGTTTTTCTTTTTTTTTTAAACCTAGATACCCTGTTATATTGGACCGTGTCACGTTATATCAACAAATTAACAAAATTTGGGCTTTACATATAATGAAGTGAAGTGGTAAATGATGTATAATGATTGAAACAATGACTAACCAAAGATTTGCTTCAAATCAGTAATAGACTTTATTGAAATATTTTAAAATGATCTCAGATCCTTTCCACTGATTTCAATCATCAATAGTTCATCATTTCTGATTATTTTTTAAAAACACAAGCAGACAGGTCATACATTAATTTGTATAGAGCAAATACAGAAATTTAAAACAAAATATTCTGTGACCTGATCATATATCGTTTCTGTAAGTCAGAGAGTTTATCCTTGTTGCCACAGCAACCATCATATATGCTGAAAGCCAGACTGCTTATCTTCTGTGTGACAATCATCAGGGGTCTGAAGCAGAAGTATGAATGGGAAATAACTCATGTATATGACATGCCTCCGTGCATTCAGGGTCTTCCTCCACCTGTAATTAGCTGGATGTTGCTATATGACTGAAATACTCTCGAAGCGACGGTAAACTCAACAAGAGGGCCAAGATGGCCCTTGGTCGCTCACCTGAGAAAGATGATTGCTTAAGAAATAAAGATGCTTGAGTGTAAAAGTGAAATCTGGCTTTTTTTTTATGGTGAAATGGGCATAACTCCTAAATTTACAAGTCAATATCAGTTATAATTGAACCCGGTTGTGAGATTATGGGCATAAACATTGTCTTAAAGTTTAAAAATGATTGTTAAAAAAAAGAAGTTGGTAGAGAATAAATAAAGTGAAATCTTGCATTTTTTGCATTAAAAGGGGTATAACTCCTGACCTAAATGACCCATCTCAGCCACAATTGAACTCAATCGAGACATTATGGTCATTAACAATGTCATAAAGTTTGAAGATGATTGCTAAAAAAGGAAGATGCTAGAGTGTAAACAACGTGAAATCTGGCATTTTTTGAATATTAAAAGGGGCATAACTTCTGAACTAATTGACGGATCTCAGCATTAATCGAACTCAATCGAGACATTATGGTCATTAACAATGTCATAAAGTTTGAAGATGATTGCTCAAAAGATGAAGATGCTAGAGTGTAAACAACGTGAAATATGGCATTTTTTTTATATTAAAAGGGGCTTAACTCCTGACCTAATCAACTGATCTCAGTCATAATCAAACTCAATCAAGACATTATGGTCATAAGCATTGCCATAAAGTTTGAAGATGATTGCTCTTGAAATGAAGATGCTAGAGTGCAAACAATGTGAAATCTGGCTTTTTTGAATTTTAAAAGGGGCATAACTCCTGACCTAATGTTCCGATATCGGCCATAATCGAACTTGGCCGAGATTTTATGGTTATAAACATTATTTTAAAGTTTGAAGATAATTGCTCATAAAATGAAGATGCTAGAGTGCAAACGAACAAATTGTGGACGACGGACGACGGACGGACGGACGACGGACATTCATCGATCCTAAAAGCTCATCCTGAGCACACGTGCTCAGGTGAGCTAAAAAGTCAATAGTCAAGATGTCAAAAATAGGTCACTGGGTCATGATCAAGGTCATCTGAGCTCAAAGTAAACTTTGACAAACAAAACTGTACATGTGCTCCAAATTTGAAGGCTATAGCTCCTTATATAAGTCTACATAAGATGTAAACATCGGGCCAGGCCAAATTTGACCTCATGGCCATGATTTGAACAAACTTTGTCTAGGACAACTTGACAATAACACACAGCAAATATCTAAACTCAAGGCCTTGTAGTTCCAAGAAGTTTTTTTGTTATATAAGTCTATATACAGTCTATTCACGATGGAACGAAATGCGATGGAGCGAAATGACGGTGTAATGCAAAGTAATTGCCAGGTCCCGGCAATATTTGTTCTTTATTCAATGTAAAAAAGATGCGATGGAACGAATAGGATGGAACGAAAGATGCACTGGAGCGAAGTATGTATGTGGTCCGGTTTGCTTATTAACAACTGATTAATGATGCGTTCGAAGGAAGTGTCGGTCAGTTTTCACACCTACCCGAGTGACACCTGTCGCTTACACGCGTCCGCCATTATATTGTCTGTTATCCTATTAGCACGCCATCCGTGATGTTGACTGTTGCAAACTGACACGAAGCTTACAAGCGAGTTTGTTTGTTTGTTAAAAAGATTAATGAGTGATTTTATGTCAAAACTTAATAAGCAGCAGTATAAATATTGGTCTCCAGGTCTGACTTGTCATTCCATCCTACTTCATGTTAATACGAACATATAAATCTAAGACTACTACAAATACAATTTCATTGAATATCTAATAGCAATATTCTGAGTAATTCAGTGAAGGACCCAGTTTACCTGGGGGGGATAACTGGATAAGAATTTTATTAGATATTTTTTTCCGTGAGGATAACAGGGTAGGAATATCATCGTATAAAAATAAAAAATATAGAGAATCAAATAATGAAACAACATCAAACTAAACATATTACGACACTAAATCTTTACGACAGTACATGGTTTTCGGCAATACATACTAAAACACGACATAAACAAACGAGTGAGCACATACATAAAGGGATTCTCAATCGTCAATATGAAAGATGCGATGGAAAGAAATACGTGATGGAACGAAATAAATGCGTTTCCCGGGGCTACTTCGTACCATCGCGAATGGACTGTAATACCAAGTGACTTCTTGGGCCCGGGCAAATTTTGACCCCAGAGCCATAACTGGAGGTCCACTGGGCCATGTTACACACCAAATATCTAAACTCTAGGCCTTGTGATTTCTGACAAGAAGGTTTAAAATCGTTTACCTGAGAAATATTGCCTTCAATGCCTTTATAACATAGTCGTACTGAAAACAAAATCCATGCAGAAGTACAGCAAGATAATTCTACACAAAAACTGTACCTGTGATTAAAATTTTGATGGATCAAGTAGTTATGGCCCCAGACCATCTTACAAACCAAATATCTAACCTGTGATCTTGTAGTTTCTGACAAGATCTTTAATAGTTCTTCCCAAATAAGTCTATGTAAAATCAAGTGACCCTTAGGGTGGGGCCAATTTTGATCCCAAGGCCATGATGTGGACAATCTTGGTAGCAATCAACTTGGCCATGTTACTTTTCAGATATCTAAACTCCATGGTGAGGACTTTGAGTTTCTGACAAGAAGATTTTCCTAGTTTTTCCTACTTAAGTCTCTGTAAAACCCCTGGGGCATGGCCAATTTCGACACCAGGGCCCTAAATTGCACAAACTTGGTAGATGTCCATTAGGCCATGTTACACACCAAATATCTAAGTTCTAGGCACTGCAGTTTGCAGAAGAAAATTTTCAAAGTTTGCATTTTTAAAATCTATTTTAAGCTCCAGTGACCTACCTTTTTAACCAAGCAAACAATTGAACATTTTTGATAGAAGGCCTCATAAGGATCAATCCTGTGAAGGCTGGTCAAAATCTATTCAGCGATTTAGAGGGAGATATTGTTAAAAGGAAACTGTTGATGATGGACACATGGATGCTGGACACAGACCTACCCTAATAGCATGTTGTGCTCCAGTGAGCTAAAAATCCTATGTATGTCTATATAAAACCAAATGACCCCTGGTTCTGGCCATTTTAACCCCAGGGCCATAATTTGAAAATATTTGGAAGAAATCTACTTGGCCATGTAACGTACCAAATATCTCAATTCCAGGCCTTGTGATTTTTAACAAGAAAATTTTTCAAGTGTTTCCCTGTGTAAGTCTATACATGAGCCATAACTCCAGACCGAATTGTCCGATATCAACCATAAGCAAACTCAGCAACATTGTCAAGAAGTTTGAAGATGATTGTTGCTAGAGTGCACACACAGTGTAATCTGGCTTTTTTTTTCATCAGTCAAGGACCTTATGGGCAAATATCAGCCAAAATTGAACGTGACTGAGATATTATGGCTATAAACATTGTCATAAAGTTTGTAAAAGATTGCTTAAGAAATGAAGACGCTAGAGTGTAAACAAGAAAATGTTGATGGATGTCTGGACAGACTACAGACGGACATTGACTGACCACAAAAAAATATGATAATCATTTATTTCAAAACAAAATCTATCAATGTGGTTACAGGACCAAAACAAGAGGGCCATGATGGCCCTGAATCGCTCACCTGATTATACATGAGCAACATATGTTGGATTTTTCATATTGACCTACTTTTTGACATAACATGACCCACTTTCGAGCTTGACCAAGATTTATGGAAACAGACATTCCGACCAAGATTCATAAAGATTGGGCCAAAAATGTGGCCTCTAGAGTGTTAACAAGGTTTTTCTAAGATTTGACCTCATGACCTACTTTTTGACCCCACATGACCCAAATTCAAACTTGTCCAAGATTTTATGGAAACAAACATTCTGACCAAGTTTCATAAAGATTGGGCCAAAACTGTGGCCTATAGAGTGCTAACAATGTTTTTCTAAGATTTGACCTCATGACCTACTTTTTGACCCCACATGACCCAAATTCAAACTTGTCCAAGATTTTATGGAGACAAACATTCTGACCAGGTTTCATAAAGATTGGGCCAAAAATGTGGCCTCTAGAGTGTTAACAAGGTTTTTCTAAGATTTGACCTCATGACCTACTTTTTGACCCCACATGACCCAAATTCAAACTTGTCCAAGATTTTATGAAAACAAACATTCTGACCAAGTTTCATGCAGATTTGGCCAAAAATGTGGCCTCTAGAGTGTTAATAAGGTTTTTCTAAGATTTGACCTCATGACCTACTTTTTGACCCCACATGACCCAAATTCAAACTTGTCCAAGATTTTATATAAACAAACATTCTGACCAAGTTTCATGAAGATTGGGCCAAAAATGTGGCCTCTAGAGTGTTAACAAGGTTTTTCTAAGATTTGACCTCATGACCTACTTTTTGACCCCACATGACCCAAATTCGAACTTGTCCAAGATTTTATGGAAACAAACATTCTGACCAAGTTTCATGAAGATTTGGCCAAAAATGTGGCCTCTAGAGTGTTAACAAGGTTTTACTAAGATTTGACCTTGTGACCTACTTTTTGACCCCAAATGACCCTCCTGACCTAATTGTCCGATATCAGCCAAAATCAAACTTGGCTGAGATTTTTTGGTTATAAACAATGTCATTAAGTTTGAATGCAATTGCTAAAGAAATGAAGATGCTAGAGTGCAAACAATGTGAAATCTGGCTTTTTTGAATTTTAAAAGGGGCATAACTCCTGACCTAATGGTATGATATCAGCCATAATCGAACTTGGCCGAGATTTTATGGTTATAAACACTTTTATTAAGTTTGAAGATAATTGCTCATGAAATGAAGATGCTAGAGTGCAAACAATGTGAAATCTGGCTTTTTTGAATTTTAAAAGGGGCATAACTCCTGACCTAATGTTCCGATATCAGCCATAATCGAACTTGGCCGAGATTTTATGGTTATAAATATTGTTTTAAAGTTTGAAGATAATTGCTCATTACATGAAGATGCTAGAGTGCAAACGAACAAATTGTGGACGACGGACGGACGGACGGACAGACGGACATTCATCGATCCTAAAAGCTCATCCTGAGCACACGTGCTCAGGTGAGCTAAAAAGGAAGAGACTGACCCCGAGACATCGATGCTGTATAGGACGTCCTCTGGTATGACAAAGGCCCGGTACAAGTGGAGTGTTACTAGGTAACCAATGGATACAAAAAATACCGCCCTGAAACAGAAGTAAATCATTTTTAATTTCTTTACAGGGTTTGGGATGATACTAGTTTAAATTTAATTCTTTACAGATGCTTCACAGGGTTGTGAAAAGTCAATGATTAATATATTTAATACATTAACAATGATAGATCAGGAGAAAAGAGGTATACATCAACAACAGCATTAACATCATCATCATTAATAGTGGTTGGAATGAAGTAGATAATGTATGCCAATTAATCTTGCTTTGATATTATTTGATATATCGCTTTTTATTTTGTAGAACCATTTTCTTTCTTAAGAAATTACTTGATGTCAACCAAATATGCAAATTCTTGGTATGGTCAAAAATCATCATCACTAGTAAATGAAAATCATCATCATCATCATGTAAATATGATGTTAATGAACACCATCATCAGTATAATGAAAATCATCATCATCATCATCATCATCATCATGTAAATATGATGTTAATGAACATCATCACCAGTATAATGAAAATCATCATCATCATCATCATCATCATGTAAATATGATGTTAATGAAAACCATCACCAGTATAATGAAAATCACCATCATCATCATCATCATGTAAATATGATGTTAATGAACACCATCACCAGTATAATGAAAATCATCATCATCATCATGTAAATATGATGTTAATGAACACCATCGTCAGTAAATGAAAATCATCATCATCATCATTGTTAATGAACACCATCGTCAGTAAATGAAAATCATCATCATCATCATGTAAATATGCTGTTAATGAACACCATCACCAGTATAATGACAAGAGGGTCAAGATGGCCCTGTGTCGCTCACCTGAGTAAGATGGCTGTGTTAGGTATAATGACAAAAAATCTGGCATCTAAAGTGTTTTTCTAACTTTTGACTAAGTGACCTACATATTGATCCTACCTGAATTTGCACTCAACTGAGAATTCATGCAGTCATCATTCATATCAAGTTTAATGAAGACTGGGACAAAAATGTAGGCCTCTAGAGTGTTCACAAGATTTTTCTAAGATTTGACCTGGTTACCTAGTTTGTCCTCATGTGACTCATTTTTGAACTCATCCAATATATCAATTAGACAAACATCCTGACCAAATCTATTGAAGATTGGGCAAAACTGTGGCCTCTAGAGGTTCAAAGGTTTTCTAGATTTGACCTGGTGACCTAGTTTTTGATCCCACATGACCCAATTTCAAACTCATGCAAGATATCATGAAAACAAACATCCTGACCAAAATTTATGAAGACTGGGCCAAAACTGTGGCCTCTAGAGTGTTCATAAGGTGTTTCTAAGATTTGACCTGGTGACCTAGTTTTTGACCCCACATGACCCAATAGCGAACTCATCTGAGATATCATGTAGACAAACATCCTGACCAAGTTTCATGAAGATTGGGCCAAAACTGTGGCCTGTTGAGTGTTCACAAGGTTTTTCTAAGATTTGACCTGGTGACCTAGTATTTGACCCCACATGACCCAATTTCGAACTCATCCGAGATATCATGTAGACAAATATCCTGACCAAATTTTATGAAGATTGGGCCAAAACTGTGGCCTCTAGAGTGTTCACAAGCAATTGTTGACGACGGACGACGCACGACGGACAAAAGGCGATCACAAAAGCTCACCCGAGCACAAGTGCTCAGGTGAGCTAAAAATCATCATCATCATCGTCATCACTTTAGTCCCAATCACTACCTTCATCACCATTTTTAGTGTCAATTAAGTCCTATGGTTTGCACACAGACTTGAAGGACAGTGCCAGGTGGTACTGAGTGGGCTACTGTCGGCTACATGTACACTGCTGGCTGTGCTCTTAATGTCAGTCTATCAATGCACATATTCAATTATAATGCAGTTCTCAGAAGTTATTATGACAAGATGATTCAGTGGATTTGACAGATTCTATATTCACTGACTCAATTCATATTTATTTTGGAAGTAAGAGATAACATGCTGAAAGTCTATTTATACAACTACTTTGACCTCTTAATATGACCTTGAAGCATACATGCCATATTTTCAGTATGTCTCCCAGGGAGATTTTGAAATTTTCACAGGGAGATTTGGGGTCCAGCCAGGGAGATTTTACGACATATATCGAAGAGACGTTCTGAATAAAAAAAAAAAAATACACATTTGATTACCCCTTCATTAAATTAATTAACAGTTTATATTATATACTGTTTATTGCATTTAATGAAAATACCATAAGAAATTTATATGTAAAAAAAATATGAAATTTATTAATAAATCTAATTCAAATAGAAACTTAACTTTCCACAAGCACTGTTTTACATTAAATGCAACACTAACTTGTAACAAATTGGAGAACATGCCATTACATCAAACACATTTAAATTGATACAGTATCTTTGATTTATTGAATGATTTCTGATCATAAGGTTTTAATTAATGGGGATGAATAAAGATAAAAAGTTAGAGCATATTTAATAATACTTTCACATTCCGTCTGTGTATTCTTTTTTTCTGAATTAAATTGCTTTTAGCTAAAATATTATTTAGCTTAAAATATTTATCGTGTACGGTATGGTGGTATGAAGTGATTACCCAACTCTTCCGATCATGACATCTCATTATAGTAAATTACTCAGCAGACGATATCCCTTGTTTATCAAGTCATTTTCGGTGTGAAAATTGCAATTCATTTGCAATTTATCGCTAGCTGAGGTGTACTTTCTATGATGTGTCAATATGATGAGTTTTGTTAAGATTTAAATGATTGGTAAACAGTTGATCTAATTATCATTTATTGTTTACACTTCCGGTAAGTAAGGATTAGCTATTCTCCGGGACCTTTTTTATCCATGATAAGATTTATTTACGTCTTTATTAGTGTACTATCCTAACCTTACTCATTCTAGCTTTAGTATTGCCTTGATAGCTGCTAATTACCCGACGATAATTGTTTCAACTGATAGAGTGTCCAATCTGCTACCTGTCTGAATTATGCAATTTGATTGGATAAGGACGATCACACATTGCTTGTGGCTGTGTACAGCACACTGGTCAGGATTGATACTAACACATGTTCTTACGTAATTTTCCTAATGCTGTATCATAGCTCGGTAATAAAATGGATTATACTGAGTTCAAAGGGAAACCAGTTTGATTTAAGTCAGACCGGGAGATTTTCACCTCCCGGCGGGAGATCGGGAGACAAGTCGAAATTCCGGGAGATTTAATCTCCCGCCGGGAGATATGGCATGTATGCCTTGAAGACACATGACTGAAACACTTTAACTCTGCATGATTAACATTTAATCAGATTTTGAACAAGTCTTTAATAAAAACACAGCAGACCGACGACTTGACAGAAAACAAAATGTCTTCTACATCTATCTACAGAAAGCCACACACCTTTCCAATAATGAATGAGATCTTTTTTAATTACAAATACTGGATTTTACTTCACATCAGAAACTTACGTGTGCATAACATGAGTTGGCAGAGTCAGCATTATCATATAACATAGGCACGACTGCAAGATCACATGGCCAAATTGACTGAAATATAATACAAAGGAAATATCACATAACAAAGTCAAAAATAGCTAAGAAAGAAGCATGACAGCCTAATATAACAAAATCTAAAGAACAGCAGAGGATTCAGAACACTACATTTACCTTCTGTGGATAGGTAATAAGCAGAATTAAAAACACATGGCCACCAAATTTCCTGAAACAGGCAATCTGGTTTTTTGTATTGGCCACAACATGACTTTTTATTATACCACTGAAAGTTTTTCTGTCAATTTGAGACTACTTCTACTGGAACCTGATGCCTCACTGCAGTATCATTCCAAAGCAAGTCACACATGACTTTGGAACACATGTGTCACCTGCTGATGGAAAAGTGACCCCTATGTGTCACATCTGCTTACAGCAGACGACACAATAAACTGGACACTGGGATGACCAGTCCTGAAACTACTCTGTATGTTGCAAAGACATATTCAAGAAAGACTGGCAACTAGTCTTAATTCCACAAAAGCACGTAACAAATTGTCCATTCTCGCAAAATCACATTTTTAAATATCTCTTTTTCTATTGAAGATACATGTATGTGAATGTAAATTTTATCTTACTGGAAAACATAACATTACCATCAAGATGATACATTATGTATTAAAATAAGTAAAGTAATACAAATGTTTCATGTAAAACAAGGGTCAGGACTGCCACAAAATATGCCCATCACAGTATGGGGACTCTCAGAAATAGCTCAGAGAAACAAGCTATTGTCTCCTAAATCCCATTAGTTAATGAATGTTACTTATTAAAACAATCATGTTGAAACATTTCCATTAATTTGAAGGAAAATGTCTCTTTTGACTTATTCAAGTGTTCAAGGGCCATAACTTCTAAGTCATTCACGCGATAATGCTGAATATCGAACTCATCCGTGATTTTATGGCCATGCACATGTGTGGAAAGTTTGAAAAGAAATGGGCAAACTGTATTGAAGTTAGAGCCCAGACAATCACAATTTCAAGTATTTTGTGTACGTCAAGGGCCATAACTTCTAAGTCATTCACGCGATAATGCTGGATATTGAACTCATCCGCGATAGTATGGCCATGCACATGTGTGAAAACTTTGAAAAGGATTGGGTAAACGGTATTGAAGTAAGAGCCCAGACAACAAATGTTCCACGCCTGCCCGCACGCCCACCCACCCGCCCGCCCGCCCGCCGTGAGTGTTCACATAATACGCCCCATCTTAAGATGGGCGTATAATAAAAAAGTACCTGCATGAATAATTTGTAGCTATGTAATTTGTATTGATTTTCAGCAACACTATTTGAATTTAAATCATAATTTAAAATAAGTTTTGATATAAAACTAAAAACAGTTCCTTTCAGTAGATAAATGATTATTTTATATAAGGTTACAATTTCCTTTGTGATTTTCCCATTCATTTTTGAAAGTTTGCAATATTCAATGATCTGCTGTGTGCCTAAACAATATTTTCCACTGACTTCTACATGAGTTTCCTATCTCTGTTTGATATGTCTTTGTATGTTGTATGTCAAGCAAGGTGCTATACCATTAACATTTTTAACAACTTTATTGTGTCATGGTGGAGATTCCTTGGGCAGAAACTCTAATCACTTGGCCACAGAGAAGAATTTCTGTAACTTTGTGAGAGGAAACCGGAGAACCTGGAGAAAACCCACATGACTGGAAGGGCAACCACTGTACCCTTTCATCATCTTGTCCTGTACAGGATTATTTAAAAACACAACCCTACACAACAAAGTTACAGCTGGGACAAAATTTCTTGCAAACAGTCACAAACACACAGATGGGCGTAACACTTAATATCCATTGCCATTTCATGGCGGTGATATAATAAAAATATAATTAAATACTGCTAATTTATTTCAAGACCATTTTATCTCCTCAACAGAAAATCAAAGTAATCATTTATATCAACAAAGGTATTCTTATAGAGGCATTAACAAGTACACCTCAAAGTAAAGCAATAGAGACCTGTAGAGTCAGCCTTAATGTTTTCCCCCTGAGGTTTCAAAATGCTACAAAGTCCCATCAAGTTGCATGCACAACAGTGTCAATAGAGTGAGTATGTCTAAGTTCAAGGGCCAATAACTCTGCAAAGACTTAGTCACAACTGACATGAATAATGTGTTACACACATCTATGGTTAATGGTGATCATTTCTATAAGGTTGGACTGAAATCCCTTCAAAACTGCAAGAAGTGAATTAAGTGCTCTAACAAAATTCTGCTAATTAGCAGACAGACAAATGAATGATGAATGGACAGTTCATAAGTTAGTATTGTAACATATATACCACATTTTGGCACATTAAAATGAAAAACAAAAAAAATGAGATCATATACATATACTTACATGCCAAAGCTGAACAAGCCTACGACGATTCCCAGCGCGAGGGCCACAACATGGCGGGTGGAGGCGGAGCATGATGTAGGGGGCAGCACCTTCTGATACAGCACCGCACAGAGTAGGCAGAATGCTTCGCCTCCAAAAAATATCAACTGTAAACAATATCATTCCAATGTCAATATCCCACCTGCAGTGGTGCATAGGCACCCTGTTGCATTGATATGATTTTATCTTTTTCCTTTTTCAAATGAACAAATTAAATGATAATTTAATCATTTATAAGAATTAAATGAATAAACTTGTGGTGTTATTAAACAATTTTTTTACAATGTACTCAAGAATTTTATAAATACCTCATGTTTAAAACTTCTATATGTCATGTTTTTTTTTTATAACTTTTTTAAGTGATAAAATAAAAGTCAGACATAAAACAAGCATAAATCTATTGCTGCAATATACCTCATTTAATTTCAAAATAATACAAAATCATTTGAAAAACCCAAAATAAATTATTCAATATTTTTCCAATGTGAGGAATTTTTAAAGTTCTTGAGTATATATTTATGTCTCTCACAAGAAAAAATGAAATCAAATGTCTGTTAATTAAAATTGATCTACGCATCCAGACTTGAATTCCAAGGAGACGCCTGGAACTGAGTTCCGTGGTCTGCTCTTGATATTCAATTATAGTATGAGGTGTCTATAAAAAGAATGACATAAAATCAATGCAGCAGGGTAATCATATGCATTTTTATCCATGATCACTTTCAAATCATTTAAATTAAATTCTATAACATTTGCAAACAATTCTGTATGAAGTGTTGAAGCAGACATAAAGAGTGGTGACCAAGGACAGATACTTATACAAAACTGATGAATTGTTACTACTTGAAGAGATTTTAATTTGATTTAAACTGGTGGATTACATGACATATTCAGTTTTAATAAATCGTCTTTTCATATCATACAGACTTAATAATTACGTTGCAACAAAATCAATAAACCATTCATTTTAAAGTAAAATTATTCAATTGTAATCAACATCAGTATTTTTTTCATATACATGTATTGCTTTGATATTCTTATATAAATACAAATTGTTATGTTAGTATTTTTTTTTTTGTTGTCAGTGGTAAATAATGTTACATGTATGATGATGTCAGATAATGTTATAAATGCAATTATAAAAGCAAAATGGCTTCTTTACTCAAAGATTTCAAGAAACAAGTATGTCCCAGATGTTTTTTTTTCCAGAATAGGAGAGTTTCTAAATAAATCTATAATCTTAAAGGAAATCAAGTGCACATGCAACACAATCTGCTGATAGCTGCAGTAATACCTGAAACTTTGATAACTGAGATAAAACCAGATAATTTGTTACTTGACAGGACTGCCGAGAGTTTATACTGAGTTAGAAGATGTATTGGAATGAGCTGCAGTCTACTGTGGTCAGTCTATGTGAGTTCTGGAATCCATTTAGCATACCAAACCATATGCAACCAGTCACTTAATCAGCTATGGAGTTGTCTTAGGACCATATACCATGCTGTTTACGTGCACCTTATGCTGTACATGGGTATATGAGAACATTGTGGTTTTTGACACTGAGACAGTTTCATAGCTGACTGTAAACGTACGGTTGCATACTGTTTGTCATACTGAACGCACAGCAGGTAATAAGGGTTTTCTGTTGTTGTGACCCGAATGATATATGTATAAATCATAAAGAGACAAGTTTTAAAATATTTTGGGGTCATATTAATGTGAAAACCTATGCAGGATATGCCTCCTCCATCTGCACAAAAGATATGTGACTGCCTGAATCTACAGCAGGATTAAACCAGTAAACTTACGTAAAAACATCTGAGACATATAGTTTAAAGGTTAGAATATGAAAATAACCAGATTAGAAAGCATTTTCAACAGCAATCTGTTGTAACAGATGAGATGTAATCATGAGGTTACTACACTACTGTCAGAACTAGAGCTATCACAGAAGGTGATTAATACCCCCGCAAAATGCTTTGATACAGGAGAAGCCAGACTCCAGGTGGAGCATAGATAAGAACCTGTATACATAGTATATTGGTTATGATAGTAAGTAAGTAATAAGTAAGTAAAGTTTTTATTTAAAGTGGATAGAGAGTCAATTATGGTTGTTTGGCACAGTAGTTTAAAAGTGTAGAGTTACAGTTCTTGGACACTGCACTTCTCCTAGTCGCCATCTGTTACATTTTAAGTTTCAAGTAAGTACCGTGTATAATATTCGAGTTATGTCCGGGACAAGAAAAAAAAAGAGCAATTTAACAAAGGGAGATAATTAAAAGTGAGACCAGGTGAGTTACAGTTCTTGGACAGTGCACTTTACCTAGTCGCCATCTGTTTCAAAAAACAGAATTAAATGAAGGGAAATAATTCAAAATTGGGACCAAGGCAATAACTCTGCCATCCTTGAGACAACTCAAGTGAAATTTATGACACACACCTCTCCACCTGATTATCAATGTACACACAAAATTTGAACCAAATCGGTTAAGAAATGTAGAAAAAGTTTTCGGCACGTTTTCGGCACAAGTTTTTGGGATGGACGGACAGACCGAAAAACCAAAAAGACCAACAGACCGACAGACTGATTCCTATATACCTCCTCTCAAACTTCGTTTGCAGGGGTATAATAACTCCCAAGATTAAGGTGCATGCTTAAAGTGGTACTTTCAATCATGAAGATGCAAGAAACAAGCTTGCAGGTAGGATTTGAGCCATTCTTTGAAGAACTTGAGTCAATGACATGCAATCTGGAAGTAGGGGAATAAAAACAGGAAGTCAGTTGTATGTTACTATGACAACTAAATGTCAAGGTCAAAATTTGTTATTTAAACTAATTAAAAAGAAAAGAAACAAGGTCATTTCTTATGTACAGTGCAGTTCCGATTACAGCCCTTCCCATAATACAATGCAGTCCACTAACTGACCCAAAAGCTTGATTTTGATAATATTTATTTGAGTTAGGATGCGATACATAGGATGCGATACAATGAGGAATCCAGACTAGGATGACAAAAACCACATTATACAAAATCCAAATCCACACTGTATCTGAGGTACCAGTATACACTGAAGTAACTTTGGGTCACATTTCTACCATATGATAACTAACAAGATGTCCAAGGTCTCACTTGGGGTGTGTATTTACAGACTAGAGCAGTATAATGGTGCTGCATTGTATTGCATCTCAGTTACAATAATATATTTGTTCTCAGATTTTTTTTTTTACTGAAATTATTCAAACATTTACAAGATATTGATTTTTTTCTTGTATTCATATTTGACTGATGTTAATATATTCAAAACGACCAAGTGTTGACAGTCTTCAGAACATCTAAAGTGTTACTAGGCTTAAAAATAAAAAATAAATTAAAATATAATAGGTCATTAACATTGAAGAAACATGTTGAATTTTCCTACCCTATACCAACATATGTGTTACATCTATGTTAGTTCCACTAAGAAAAATAACAAGTTACTAATGGTGCCTGATTATCTGTTGAATCATCATTTCTACACAAACAAAATACTTTAGTATTACTTTTATCACGCTGGCTAAATATTTGTGCTAAGCAAATGAACCTATTCATTTGGTCATGAATTTACCCATGTTTAAAATTAGGTGTGCAAATATGTGATACAAGTCCTCAACCACAATCAATTTTGTGATGTAAATTTTCTATAATCAAATTCCATACCAGTTTCTCATCACAGTATAAAAACTTTCAAACTATTTGCTTAATTATAACTTCATATCTACAAAAATCATATATGCTTCATGAGATTCAAAAGTTAAAAGGTCCAAAATTGGTATGGGTAAAATACTGCACAAACATGTGAAAATTCTAAAAGACCAGCGTGAAGTACACTTATACTAAAGTAAAATCCTCCTTCTTGAGTAATATGTGGTTGTTAATTAAGTTGTAGGGTGGGATTCAAACAAGGGGAGGTAATCTGTCTGACCTCCACCCATCGTCAGCGACATGTCTTCTTCCTGGAACACGAGATATGATGGTCAAACTTTTAACATAGGACTACCATCTGACTAATGCCATCGATATAAAACCAGAGCAGCCAGTAAGTACATAACCCTTTACCTCATTAATATTCATTTTGAAGTATATATATTTACTTAAAGGCATCTCGAAAGGAATGTGGTATCCCACTGAGCCAGGCCCCAACCTGCTGTGACCAGACCTGCTAATTGCTGGTCATCACTGCAGGGAGTCTTTGGCCAATATAGACCTAATCTGTCACAGTAAAATCTCTGATGGGTTAATGCAAAACTAAATTACCTGCTAGTATGGAAGTGAGATTGTAGGCTAGTTTTACATAAGCCATAAACATTTTATTGAATGATAGATAATATGTGGGTATGATCTCTTACATATTCTTTGTGAAATTTACTTATTGGAGTCAATTTTGTATCTGCATGATTATAAGATTATATATTTAGTACATTTATGCACTTATTACAGAATTCAAGTTTTGATATAGAAAATATTGAGATACAGAGTCTGAAGGACATAATTCTGACATTGAATGATTTTTATTTTATTTATTTATTTTTTTTGCTTTGTATTTGTTTTTCTTAGAAACATTTCGTTACATATATTCAGCAGAATTAAACAAGTAATTCAATTCTTGTTGATTTCTGACATTAAAATGTATTGAGGGAATTTAGAAATGAGAGAATGAGAATGAAAGTGATTAGTAATACATTTATGATTTATTTTTTTATTTCAAAACTTTTCTATGTTTCTTTTTATGATAAAAATTTACAAATAAAAGATAAAATAAGAAAGATCAAATTAAATGAAATAACAGACACAAAAATTGAAAGAACAAAATAAATGAAAAATAAAGAAAGGGTTAACAAAATAGGTAAGAATTAAATCAATAAAGAAGGAAAGAAAAACAAGGAAAATTAATGTATGCTCTAATAAAAATGAATACATAATTGAGAACTTGAAGAATAATTTCTGTTATTTAGGATTATGTGATTGTAGAACTGTAACTTTTGTAAAAACTGTGAATGGCGACATACAATCCCACGTAGTAACAAAATTAAAGAATATAAGAATTGAGAGTATGAAAGTAATAAGTAATACATAATTTTACATATAAAAATAAAATAAGAAAGGAAGAACAAATTTAATGAGAAATATAAGACAAATAAAATGAAAAAACAAAATAAATGAGAAATAAATCAATTAAAAAAAATCATGGAAAATTTATATATGCTCAAATAAAAATGAATAATTGAGACTTTATAAAATCATTTCTGGTGTTTAGGATTTAGTAATTGTATAACTGTAACTTGTGTAACTTTTTAAAAAATGTGAATGGCTATATACAATCCCATGTAGTAACACATGCACACTTGTATCTTGAACTATACCTGTGACTGACAGACCATGGGTGACAGACCGTGGTAGCCTGCCTTATCAGAAAACAGATGCCCCCACACGCTGGGTTTGGAATAAATGGGGGGGGGAGGGGGTCACTTATATAAGGGTTTTGAGATGCCTTTAACTTTAACTGATTATTGTATGAGCAAAAAGAAGAGACCTTGATCAGACAGATCCATTCAGGAGGTGTCTGACCTTGTTCTGCCCTATTTGCTAATGTGTCAAAATCTGTCTCAATGATGTGAAGCATGAATAATGCTTCCATTTGATTTTCTTATATGTTGCTGTTGTATTGGGGTTTACTGTCCCTGCGATAGTATTTCAATCATATAGCGACGTCCAGCTAATTACAGGTGGAGGAAGACCCGAGTACACAGAGGTACCCGGGGAAAACCACTGACCTACCGCAAGCCGCTGGAAGGCTTCCTCACATGAAAAATCCGAAGTCCCTACCGGGATTCGAACCCACAGCGGTGTGGGGCTGAGAGATTTGAAGTCCACAACTGTAACCGCTCGGCCACAGCGGCCCCCATAATATTATATTCCTGTGAATTTGGTGCCACATATAACTACATATACATACACCTATAACCCTGGAAATTGATGCCTATCTCCTTTTCGGTTTACGGTAAATCTCATTTTTTACAACAACTAGAAAACAAGTTCAAACAACTTTTAATATACTAAATCTGTTCTGCTGTTCACACAACCTGAAAAAGTAGGGGACTCCATTTATTTATTTTTAGAGCTAGAAAAATTCTATTTTTTGGCATCTTCAGAGTAAGGGTGGCAGAAAAAAAAATCTACAAAACTTAGTAACTAAATATATATACATGTATATATAAAAAGATATTTAGGCCTTGTATATTTTGAAAACATCTAAATCTGACAATCTGACATAATTTCAGCCCCTTCTAACATTATTGGCCAGTGGGCTGGCACTCTAAGCCTTGACCAGGGAACTGGTATTTCGTTGTCAAAGTGCAACAGACAGCCGTTTATCAATTATCTACATGACTAATTAACCTATACCGTAATTGCCCAAGATCATGATTAATGGACAATGCAACTGCGTGTCAGAAACCTACATGGCTGATTACATGACTCTTACTTTATTGATTTATTTTTTTGCTGCAAGAGTTTCTCAAGCCCATTTCTTCTGAATCAAAGTCAACCAATTTGCAGCAATTATTTCTTCTATGAACATGGTAAAACATTCCATATGACTGCATGTTATACATCCGGGTGCTGTACTTTTGAATTTATTAATTATTATACCTATATTCTTTTTTATTTTTATAATAAGGAATATAAACTCAAGATTTATTTACTGTGTTCATTATTCAAGATAAAAAGTATTGTTATATGTACATGTATATATAAGATTGTGTTTTGACCAAAAAAATAAGTTTGTGGCAGCAACACTAACTTTATCAGAACAAATAAAGTAAAGCTAAGGCATCTTCTATACAATCTGTGTTACCAAAGTTGTCAAGAAAGAAAACGGGTACTGGAATATTCCCCTCATGCCCAGCACAAAGAAGGTAAATATTCCTGGTATAAATATTCCTGGTGTAAATATTCCTGGTCTAGGTATGATGTGACTAGGTGTACATTGTATTGTGTCACTTGTCTACAGTGATATAACAGTTGCTCTACATATATCCCATGAAGACAAACGTCCACAAATGACTAAAACACTGTTGGTGTGATGTTGAACCCAAGTAAACAAACTAAAACACAAGATCCAAAGTATCATGAAGATACAGATTTTGGTTAATTTATTCACTGTAAAATGAACATGCTTCATGTTATGTGGCTAATGAGAAGTAAGTAAGAAGAGGGTGATAGATAAGCCCTTTTAAGGAAAAAGTAAAGATCCTGAGGAGGGGATGTAAAGATGGATATTAAAATAAGAGGATATTCTGCAACAGAGATACAGTCATACTTAATGTAATGAGGTGGTGTGCATTAAGTAAGGGAAAATACGATAAATTCTGTCTTTTCATGTTTCATTACTCTCACATTTTATTTTATTACTGTGAGAAGATAAGCTGCAAGAGTAATGCATCCATCACAGCATGGGGCTGATCAGCCACTGTTTGATATTGTACTTAACATTGTAGCTGTTTGTCTTGCCAGCTGATGCTAGGCTATTTGACCTTGAACAGAAATATATTGCTTGCTTTGCTTTAACATCCCATCAATAGAATTCAGTCATTTTATAGGGAATATGTTCACACGAACCAAGGAGGGCTAAAGGGGACAATGTTTACAGGGGCCAGAGAGGAATTTTACATGCCCCAGAGGGGACTATGTTTACAGGGGCCAGAGAGGAATTTGTTTACATGCCCCAGAGGAGACTATGTTTACATGGGCCAAAGGGGACTGTTTACATGCCCCAGAGGCGATATGTTTACATGGGCCAAAGGGGACTGTTTACATGGGCCAGAGGGGATATGTTTACATGGGCCAGAGGGGACTATGTTTACAAGGGCCAGAGGGGACTACATTTACATCGGCCAGAGGGGACTATATTTACATGGGTTTAAGAGGAATTTGTTTACATGCCCCAGAGGGGACTATGTTTACATGGGCCAGAGGGGACTACCGTATATACCGGCAGATTAGGCACACTTTTTTTCCAGATAATTTAGGTTTATAGAGAGGGTGGGCCTTATATGATGATATACAGCTTTTCGGGTTTCTTTTTTAAAACACCGAGAAGTGAAATTTACCGGTATACGATCTCAGAAAATGGATATACTGAAAGCCAATGAATACGATAATGTGCCACAAAGTCTATATGAAACCATGATCAACAATACCAGGTTATTGCTTTTGTTCTTATTAGTTATCCTACTGGTATATTTCATGATAAAATGATCGTGAGAAACTGAAACAACTTGATGGAAGCCATTTTCAATATAAACAAAAAGGTTTATTTTACGGGAACTCATGATGTACAGGAGAAACCTGACAGGTGACAATTGTTACGTATTGTTTGTTAGTTGGGAGAATTTTGACAGGTGACAATGGTCCCCGGTGTTAGAATGCAGGGACACGGTTGAGTAATGTCATGTTATGAAAATGTGTCACCTTTATCCTACCCCTTGTTAATGTAACAGTCTAACGGTAATCTTTAAAAATAAAACAGATCACCATATGATTAGCCCGGTGACGTACGCATAGCTTTCAGTCTGTCAAAATGTACGACAGCACAATTTCGCCGTATACGATAAGTGTTTGTTTTTTTTTCAAATAAGTTACCCTGAAAATTAGGATGCGCCTTATACATAGCTGCGTCTAACCTGCCCGTGTGTACGGTATGTTTACAAGGGCCAGAGGGGACTATATTTACATGGGCCAGAGGGGACTATATTTACATTGGCCAGAGAGGAATTTGTTTACATGTCCCAGAGTGACCATGTTTACATTGGCCAGAAGGGTCTGTGTTTACATGGGCCAAAGGGGACTGTTTACATGGGCCAGAGGGGATATGTTTACATGGGCCAAAAGGGACTATGTTGACATGAGTCAAAGGAAATTATGTACTGGTATACATGAGCCATGGTGGTTTACGGGCAAGAGGGAACTATATTTACATCAGCCAGAGGGCACTATGTTGACATGCCCCAGAGGGGACTATGTTGACATGGGTCAAAAGAAACTATCCTTACATGAGCCAGAGGGGACTATGTTGACATGGGTCAAAAGAAACTATCCTTACATGAGCCAGAGGGGACTATGTTGACATGGGTCAAAAGAAACTATCCTTACATGAGCCAGAGGGGACTATGTTGACATGGGTCAAAAGAAACTATCCTTACATGAGCCAGAGGGGACTATGTTGACATGGGTCAAAAGAAACTATCCTTACATGAGCCAGAGGGGACTATGTTGACATGGGTCAAAAGAAACTATCCTTACATGAGCCAGAGGGGACTATGTTGACATGGGCAAGACATAAGCAATACATAAAGCTCCAGCCCATAGTTATGTTAAGACATGGACAACTGGCATGATACCAGGCAATGTTTACCTAGGTGATGATATGGGTTAGATCTTTAACAGTCCTGGTGACAAGAAGTTGTAAACATCTCAGTTTAGAGTGGTGACAAGAAACTGTACACATCTCAGTATAGTGTGGTGACAAGAAGGTTTGTACATCTCAGTATAAAGTGGTCAAGGCTTCCTGTCTAAATTATAAGTTGTCTGACTGGTCCAGGTGACCATGTGGTTAGAACATCGGCCCTGAAATAGGAATGTCATGGGATTGATCCCAGGCTGTGACATACCAAAGTCATAAAAAGTAGTACTGGTATATACCTCCCATTTTTTGTACTCAGCATATAAGGGTAGTTCCAGGACTGGTTGGCCCAGTGTCAGGATAATTTGACTGGGTGTGGTATCATGCCACATGTCCACAGCGTATACAGCAGTGTGTCTCATATACACAGACATAGTCTCCAAATGACTGAAATACTGTTGGCGGGATGTTAACCCCAATAATCAAACCAGACCTGGTGGACACAGTATCAGGACAATATGAGTGTGTATTAGTAACAGGACTATATCACATTATAACGCAGCACAATATCTGTCTCATGGAGATAAAATGACTGAAACAGTGTTGGTGGGATGAGTAAAACATGCAATCAAATTATACATGTAACTATTCCCAATAAATGACTGTTACTACCATACATTGCTATCAACTGTTTACAGCTGATCCAGTCTCTTACAATATGCAACACATGTTTGATAATCTACCCATAATCATCATTTCCTGTCAAATAAAGAACCCTTTATATACATTATATGATTTTTTTTTTTTCCATTAATGTCTCTGGAAAAGCTGGCAACAGTCACTTGTAACAGCTGTCTGACAATAAACCTGTGATATTTTACTTCCTTTTACAGAAAAACAAAACAACAGCACAGTATGCGTGTATGATCATGAAATTTACTTTTTGCAGGTATGTTGGTGAGAATTCGAAATGGTCTACTGAAAAAGGATGACCCAACTATGTCCCACTTTCACTAAATCAGGGGCCATAACTTTGCTATGAATTGACTGAATTTTAAAATAAAACCCAAAGTCTCACAACTTCTTATGCTGGTGAACATTCTTTTAAAGTTTAATGACATTGTCCCATACAGTTTTTGAGATGAGAGTGTATACACGTCACAAGTTTTTGTGGCAGGCAAACAAGGGAAGATGTATATGCCTACTCCCTCTTTATAGGTGGCAGCATAATTATGTGTGAAATGTGATTGTGTGAAACATGTTCCTGTGCTTGCAGTCTCTATCGAAGTCTGTGTTTTGTTGTTACATACCTCAAAACTGAACTAACTTAACACAGAGGTACACATGTACATGTATTACAAAAACAACTGTAGGTCATGAGAATGACAAGAATTAGGTAAAATCCTTCAAGGTGCAACTGATAATGATATCATCTAGTATTTTGCTGGGTTGGGTGACATTATGTCTACTATACAAGATACAGTACTGCCTCACAGCAGTACATGGCATAGGACCACAACCAGCAGCATTATCCTGATACCAGGACATCTAGTCCAAGAACAATGCTGAGTGCCAAGTATGAAGCTACCAATGCAACTTTTTGTAACATATGCATGGTGAACCCACAACCTCATGCTCAAAAGGCAGACAATTACACCACTTGACTAGCAAGAATAATTATTGGTAGTTCAAGTATTTTGACACGACTTTTATATAAGTGATAATTCTGAGAATGTGTGGGGGTCTATAAGTGTGGTAGTGTATGAGAGAGAAAGAGAGAGAAAGGAGGGGGGGGGGGGGGGGGGGGGAGAGGAGAGAGAGATTTTTTAAGGATGATTATTTACAACTTTCAAACTTATATAAAGGTTTGAAAAACTTTATAAGAGATATCTATAAAAAAAGACATGACCTACATTGTGTTACATTTATGTATTGCATGTTAGGCATATGATAATAGTCTGTGAAATTATGCTTTCAACTTAAGAAATATTCTCGCTCCCATACCAGAAAAACTAAGTTTCTCTGGAGACCAAAATGATATTGTCAAGAAAACTATGGGATTCGTTATCAAATATAATTATACTTAAGGTGGCAATGGCTCTCTCTCATATAATCTACAAAATTACCAAGGAAGGGTCTCAGATTACCAGTTGCATTATCCTGTTACCTAGACTGTCATCAAATACATAAGCCCATCTCAAGTCTTGAGAAAGGAATCAAGAAAAATATGGCTGTTTTACCTTGTTGATACTATGAACAGAAGTCCAATTATTGTAAAAGAAATAAGAGGTACTGCATATTCATCAATTTGTTGACCAGACACCCTAACATTGGTTATGATATTTACTGACACAGCAAATCTTTTACAATAGTGACATGAAAATGTTTTAATTTAGTGAAAAGTTTTATTTTATAGTAAACCTTAAAATTGAGAAGCTTTAATACAATGACAAGATTGTGAGCTACAAATCTAAAAAGCATATACATCAAGGAAAATACCTCATTAAGGTATTCCCATCCTAATAGCGATCAATTTCATCAAATCCATGCATATTACTTAACAATACACATGTATATAAGTTTTTAAAGTGACAAACAATGGTAATCTTAGGGGCAAATTAACATGTAATGATAAGTGACAGAAGTTCTTTTATTACCTCCCCTCAATTATTTTGCTGCCATGAGTTATCTCCCCTGAAAACTAAAAAAAAATGTTTTTCTCCATTTTTTTGTGGTAAAGTTTAGATTTTTTTCATGGAAATTGATACAAAATCATAAAATGCATCTTTCTACCATGAGTTTTTCTCATAAATCAAATTCAGTTTTTTATATTCATAGAAAATACATATTTTCCATAGGCTTCAATGTTAACTTATATGCGGATTATCTCCCCCAAATTAGATAAAACTTGAAACGACTCTTGGTGAAATATTTTTATTTTTGAATGTCTTCAAAGTGACAAAATTTCATAGAAATATAACCATCTAGTGGCAAGATATGAAATATGGCTATTAGGATGGGAATACCTTAAGATGATCATTATCAATCATCATCAAGCCAGCCTTCGGAACTGATGTGGCACTCCTCCATGATTCTTGCCAAAAATAAAAACTGAGCAAGACCCTGGTTACATAAATGTTAAACAGCTAACATGCTAAGGTTTATAATCTGTAAATGAAAATCTTACCAACTAACATGCTGCAGCCATTACTGATAAAATAAGTTTTTTTTATTAGCCCTTTCTCTCAATTTGTAATTTTAAACTAGAGGGCTAAGATGGATATATCAGTCTAATACTGTATATCAGCAATAATCAAACTCCACTGGAATATTGTAAACTCCACTACAATATTGTAAACTCGATTGGAATATTGTAAACAAAGAAAAATCTGGGCCATAACTTTTAGCTGAATTGGCCAGTATAAGCCACTAAAAAACTTGGTTAAGAGATATATATTATAAGTAGTGTATTCACTACACAGGAAGTATATAACCATTATAAGTAGTGTATTCACTACACAGGAAGTATATAACCATTATAAATAGTGTATTCACTACACAGGAAGTATATAACCATTATAAGTAGTGTAATCACTACAAATGGTGTATATAACCATTATAAATAGTGTATTCACTATACAGGAAGCATATAACCATTATAAATAGTGTATTCACTACACAGGGAGTATATGACCATTATAAATACTGTATTCACTACAAAGAAAGTATATAACCATTATGAATAGTGTATTCACTACACAGTAATTATATATAACCATTATAAATAGTGTATTCACTACACAGTAATTATATATAACCATTATAAATAATGTATTCACTACACAGAAAGTATATAACCATTATAAATAGTGTATTCACTACACAGTAATTATATATAACCATTATAAATAGTGTATTCACTACACAGGAATTACATATAACCATTATAAATAGTGTATTCACCACACAGGAAGCATATAACCATTATAAATAGTGTATTCACTACACAGGAAGCATGTAACCATTATAAATAGTGTATTCACTACACAGGAAGCATATAACCATTATAAATAGTGTATTCACTATATAGGAATCATATAACCATTATAAATAATGTATCCACTACACAGAAAGTATATAACCATTATAAATAGTGTATTCACTACACAGTAAGTATATAACCATTATAAATAGTGTATTCACTATACAGGAAGCATATAACCATTATAAATAGTGTATTCACTACACAGGGAGTATATGACCATTATAAATAGTGTATTCACTACACAGGAATTATATATAACCATTATAAATAGTGTATTCACTACATAGGAATCATATAACCATTATAAATAATGTATTCACTACACAGGAAGTATATAACCATTATAAGTAGTGTAATCACTACACAGGAATCATATAACCATTATAAATAGTGTATTCACTACACAGGGAGTATATGACCATTATAAATACTTTATTCACTACAAAGAAAGTATATAACCATTATGAATAGTGTATTCACTACACAGGAATCATATAACCATTATAAATAGTGTATTCACCACACAGGAATCATATAGCCATTATAAATACTGTATTCACTACACAGGAAGCATGTAACCATTATAAATAGTGTATTCACTACAATGGAAGCATATAACCATTATAAATAGTGTATTCACTATACTGGAAGCATAAACCATTATAAATAGTGTATTCACTACACAGGAAGCATATAACCATTATAAATAATGTATTCACTACACAGAAAGTATATAACCATTAAAAATAGTGTATTCACTACACAGGAAGCACATAACCATTATAAATAGTGTATTCACTACACAGGAATCATATAGCCATTCTTAATAGTGTATTCACCACACAGGAATCATATAGCCAATATAAATAGTTTATTCACTACACAGGAATCATATAACCATTATAAATAGTGTATTCACTACACAGGAAGCATATAACCATGTTAAATTGTGTATTCACTGCACAGGAATCATATAATCATTATAAATAGTGTATTCACTACACAGGAAGCATGTAACCATTATAAATAGTGTATTCACTACACTGGAAGCATATAACCATTATAAATAGTGTATTCACTATATAGGAATCATATAACCATTATAAATAATGTATTCACTACACAGAAAGTACATAACCATTATAAATAGTGTATTCACTACACAGGAATCATATAACCATTTTAAATAGTGAATCCACCACACAGGAAGCATATAACCATTTAAATGTTATTCATAAATAGTGTATTCACCACACAGGAATCATATAACCATTATAAATAGTGTATTCACTACACAGAAAGTATATAACCATTATAAATAGTTATTCACTACACAGAAAGCATATAACCATTATAAATAGTGTATTCACTACACAGGAATCATATAACCATTATAAATAGTGTATTCACTACACAGAAAGCATATAACCATTATAAATAGTGTATTCACTACACAGGAATCATATAACCATTATAAATAGTGTATTCACCACACAGGAATCATATAACCATTATAAATAGTGTATTCACTACACAGAAAGCATATAACCATTATAAATAGTGTATTCACCACACAGGAATCATATAACCATTACAAATAGTGTATTCACTACACAGAAAGCATATAACCATTATAAATAGTTATTCACCACACAGGAATCATATAGCCATTATAAATAGTGTATTCACTACACAGAAAGCATATAACCATTATAAATAGTGTATTCACTACACAGGAATCATATAACCATTATAAAGAGTGTATTTACTACACACAAATCATATAACCATTATAAATAGTGTATTCACCACACAGGAATCATATAACCATTATAAATAGTGTATTCACTACACAGGAATCATATAACCATTATAAATAGTGTATTCACCACACAGGAAGCATATAACCATTATAAATAGTGTATTCACTACACAGGAATCATATAACCATTATAAATAGTGTATTCACTACACAGAAAGCATATAACCATTATAAATAGTTATTCACCACACAGGAATCATATAACCATTATAAATAGTGTATTCACCACACAGGAATCATATAACCATTATAAATAGTGTATTCACTACACAGGAATCATATTACCATTATAAATAGTGTATTTACTATACACAAATCATATAACCATTATAAATAGTGTATTTACTACACAGGAACCATATAACCATTATAAATAATGTATTCACTACACAGGAATCATATAACCATTATAAAGAGTGTATTTACTACACACAAATCATATAACCATTATAAATAGTGTATTCACCACACAGGAATCATATAACCATTATGAATAGTGTATTCACTATACTGGAATCATATAACCATTATAAAGAGTGTATTTACTACACACAAATCATATAACCATTATAAATAATGTATTCACCACACAGAAAGCATATAACCATTATAAATAGTGTATTCACTACACACAAATCATATAACCATTATAAATAATGTATTCACCACACAGGAATCATATAACCATTATGAATAGTGTATTCACTATACAGGAATCATATAACCATTATAAATAGTGTATTTACTACACACAAATCATATAGCCATTATAAATAGTGTATTTACTACACAGGAATCATATAACCATTATAAATAGTGTATTCACTTCACAGGAATCATATAACCATTATAAATAATGTATCTCACCACACAGGAATCATATAGCCATTATAAATAGTGTATACCTGTGATTTATGTATTGTTGATTTCATCACTATCTGAACCACAATTGTGGCATCTATGAGGATTTCCCACATTTTACTTTATATAAGTAAAAGTAAGAAATGGCCTGAATTCCTCTAAGAAGTTTGTGAGTATAAAATCCTGTCCTGCAGTAAAGAGGAGCTGCACATTCACATGAAAAATTGATCAAGGGAAGTAACTACAGAACCAAATGTGTTGGCATGAAATGCTGCTTACATGCAAATCCACATAATGAAGATAAGAATTACTATTCAGTTTGAACCAAATCTCTCCAGTATTGTGAGAGAGGTTGTATTCAAAAGGTTCTTCTTACATAACTTTGTCTGAAACAAGAGGGCCATGATAGCCCTGAATTGCTCACCTGATTATGAATGAGCAACATATGTTGGATTTTTCATATTGACCTACTTTTTGACCCAACATGTTCCACTTTCGAGCTTGTCCAAGATTTTATGGAAACAGACATTCCGACCAAGTTTCATGAAGATTGGGCCAAAAATGTGGCCTCTAGAGTGTTAACAATGTTTTTCTAAGATTTGACCTCATGACCTGTCCAAGATTTTATGGAAACAAACATTCTGCCCAAGTTTCATAAAGATTGGGCCAAAAATGTGGCCTCTAGAGTGTTAACAAGGTTTTACTAAGATTTGACCTCATGACCTACTTTTTGACCCCACATGACACAATTTCGAACTTGTCCAAGATTTTATGGAGACAAACATTCTGACCAAGTTTCATGAAGATGTGACCCCTACAGTGTTAACAAGCCAAATTGTTGACAGCGCACGACGGACGAAGGGGGATCACAAAAGCTCACCTTGAGCATGTTGTGCACAGGTGAGCTAGAAAAGTAACAAAGGGCCATTTAAAGCCAGAAATTGTGGGTAAGTTTGAGTGTAATTCCTCTTGTAGTGTTAGAGGAGTTGTGATCACAAGGAATCGCTAACAGGCAGACAGAAGGAAGGACAGACAAGGCCAAAACAATACCCACCTCTCAGCTAAACCTTGGTTCCCAGGGATTAATAAGGTGTTCAATCTATTTCAACTATTTCTGTTATGTCTAAGTTGTGTCTTGATTTTAACCCGAATAATCATTACATAGTTCAAAGTTTACAGCCAAACAACTTTATTTTAATTTTTAAGTTCTATATTATATTTCTATAAATTACTTGTACTTCATTCCAACAGCCCATAGCATTGCAGACAGGCCCACTAATGACAGTTCAGCAAAGTAACTGTCTAAATAACCATAAATGGTAATATAAATTGATTAAACAGTCTCAACATGCATTTAAATTGGATATGGAATTCATATTCGATACACGTATATCTGTAATAAAACAAGATGGTCCAAATACTTTCAGAATAACAGGGGTGTAAAATTCCACTCGCCTGCTTGCACAGGCCAGTGAACATATTGCAGTGCAAGTGAACAATGAGAACATTTCTTTGTAATTTCCTTGATTTTATTATCTCATATTTTGTAAGGGCTAGGTTGGGTGGGTGATAATTTTAGGACTGCTACATTCCTGAATGATAGCCTCTTGAAGTTTCAGGATTTTTGCTTTGTTTTTTGTTGGATTGTTTCTTCATTTGGGAAACAAGCTAAAATTAATTATGACTCAATACTCCTCTCTCTTGACAGTTTATATATTGGACCAGGCACTTTGTTCTGGGAAATACTGAAGTAAACTCCAATATCTACTTGAGTAATATGGAGTGTCCTAAAGCACCATGTCAAGTATATAATAAAGTATAAAAAAATGACTTAAGCTTGAAGACATTGTGAACATCACTTTTTTAAGTTAAGCATCATATATTCATACTTAAGTTTGAGTTTAAGTATGTCTTTTATTATCTTTGTTAACTTGGGGCCAGTAATTTAGGCCTGAGATCTTGGGATAATTCTCCCCAAGAGGGGATCAAACTCCCGTCTTTTAGATCCATTGTCAATTAACACTATTCTCAAATATTTCACCAAGTAGAGTATGAAAATGTGTATATCTCCACCACGCCCCTTGAAATGTTTACAGAATGAACAATGACCCTTCAGATAACATTCTGGCATTATCAAATTTCTGTGTGTACCGTCATGCCATAACCAGCTTAGTCAAACATCAATATTTACCTGCCTAGATAACTGCAAGATATTTCTGTTGTTATCTTCATTTTGCTGAAGAGTGTTACATTGGAAAGTTTGATTATGAATGTCCCGACTGTCATTAATCTTGACTCACTGATAAACCAACATGCGATCAGTGACTTCAATGTGCATCAGGTGATTGGTACCAACCAATGTCATTTCAGTATCCAGTTCAATAGATCACATTATAACCTCAAGCTGAGAAGACAATTAGTGTAAAATGGTATTTAACTGGTTAATCAAGTTAAAATTATCTGCACACCACAGATCAGCCAAGGAAAATTTTAAAAACAATTTATTTACTAAATTATATACTAAATGAGAAGTTCAGATTTCTTAAAAAAAAAAAAAAAAAAAAAAAAAAAAAAAAAAAAGACGACTTTTTGAAGACCATGACGTCGCTGAGCTTCGTATAAAGCCAGATCATGTAATTCAAACGGGTGCTGAACTATATGGGCGTCATTAAGAAATATATATTTTGCATACAGATAGTAATTATGTTGGGCTGTTTTGTGGTGTAACTCTTAAATCTGTATTACTTTCAGTTCCATAAATATTCATGTTGTCTCAATAATTTCTGAACAACCCTCATATTTATGAAAAGTTTAGGGAAAAACAATCTTATTTGCAAACATACAAAATTGTTTTATGTGAACTGGTGTTACAGTCTTCATGTCAACTGGTGTGACAATCTTCATGTCAACTGGTGTGACAATCTTCATGTCAACTGGAGCAACAATCTTCATGTCAACTGGTGTGACAATCTTCATGTCAACTGGAGCAACAATCTTCATGTCAACTGGTGTGACAATCTTCATGTCAACTGGTGTGACAATCTTCATGTCAACTGGTGTGACAATCTTCATGTCAACTGGTGTGACAATCTTCATGTCAACTGGTGTGACAATCTTCATGTCAACTGGTGTGACAATCTTCATGTCAACTGGGGTGACAATCTTCATGTCAACTGGTGTTACAATCTTCATGTCAACTGGAGCAACAATCTTCATGTCAGCTGGTGTGACAATCTTCATGTCAACTGGTGTGACAATCTTCATGTCAACTGGTGTGACAATCTTCATGTCAACTGGAGCAACAATCTTCATGTCAACTGGTGTGACAATCTTCATGTCAACTGGTGTGACAATCTTCATGTCAACTGGAGCAACAATCTTCATGTCAACTGGTGTGACAATCTTCATGTCAACTGGTGTGATGTGACAATCTCCATGTCAACTGGTGTGACAATCTTCATGTCAACTGGAGCAACAATCTTCATGTCAACTGGTGTGACAATCTTCATGTCAACTGGTGTGACAATCTTCATGTCAGCTGGTGTGACAATCTTCATGTGAACTGGTGTGACAATCTTCATGTCAACTGGTGTGACAATCTTCATGTCAACTGGTGTGACAATCTTCATGTCAACTGGTGTGACAATCTTCATGTCAGCTGGTGTGACAATCTTCATGTCAACTGGTGTGACAATCTTCATGTCAGCTGGTGTGACAATCTTCATGTGAACTGGTGTGACAATCTTCATGTCAGCTGGTGTGACAATCTTCATGTCAACTGGTGTGACAATCTTCATGTCAACTGGTGTGACAATCTTCATGTCAGCTGGTGTGACAATCTTCATGTCAACTGGTGTGACAATCTTCATGTCAGCTGGTGTGACAATCTTCATGTCAACTGGTGTGACAATCTTCATGTCAACTGGTGTGACAATCTTCATGTCAACTGGTGTGACAATCTTCATGTCAACCGGTGTGACAATCTTCATGTCAACTGGTGTGACAATCTTCATGTCAACCGGTGTGACAATCTTCATGTCAACTGGTGTGACATTCTTCATGTGAACTGGTGTGACAATCTTCATGTCAACTGGTGTGACAATCTTCATGTCAACCGGTGTGACAATCTTCATGTCAACTTGTGTGACAATCTTCATGTCAACTGGTGTGACAATCTTCATGTGAACTGGTGTGACAATCTTCATGTCAACTGGTGTGACAATCTTTATATCAACTGGTGTGACAATCTTCATGTCAACTGGTGTGACAATCTTCATGTCAACTGGTGTGACAATCTTTATATCAACCGGTGTGACAATCTTCATGTCAACTGGTGTGACAATCTTCATGTCAACTGGTGTGACAATCTTCATGTGAACTGGTGTGACAATCTTCATGTCAACGGTGTGACAATCTTCATGTCAACTGGTGTGACAATCTTCATGTGAACTGGTGTGACAATCTTCATGTCAACTGGTGTGACAATCTTCATGTCAACCGGTGTGACAATCTTCATGTCAACGGTGTGACAATCTTCATGTCAACTGGTGTGACAATCTGCATGTCAACTGGTGTGACAATCTTCATGTGAACTGGTGTGACAATCTTCATGTCAACTGGTGTGACAATCTTCATGTGAACTGGTGTGACAATCTTCATGTCAACCGGTGTGACAATCTTCATGTCAACCGGTGTGACAATCTGCATGTCAACTGGTGTGACAATCTTCATGTCAACTGGTGTGAGAATCTCCATGTCAACTGGTGTGACAATCTTCATGTGAACTGGTGTGACAATCTTCATGTGAACTGGTGTGACAATCTTCATGTCAACTGGTGTGACAATCTTCATGTGAACTGGTGTGACAATCTTCATGTCAACTGGTGTGACAATCTTCATGTCAACTGGTGTGACAATCTGCATGTCAACTGGTGTGACAATCTTCATGTGAACTGGTGTGACAATCTTCATGTCAACTGGTGTGACAATCTTCATGTCAACTGGTGTGACAATCTTCATGTCAACTGGTGTGACAATCTTCATGTCAACTGGTGTGACAATCTTTATATCAACCGGTGTGACAATCTGCATGTCAACTGGTGTGACAATCTGCATGTCAACTGGTGTGACAATCTTCATGTCAACTGGTGTGACAATCTTCATGTGAACTGGTGTGACAATCTTCATGTCAACCGGTGTGACAATCTTCATGTCAACCGGTGTGACAATCTGCATGTCAACTGGTGTGACAATCTTCATGTCAACCGGTGTGACAATCTGCATGTCAACTGGTGTGACAATCTGCATGTCAACTGGTGTGACAATCTTCATGTGAACTGGTGTCACAATCTGCATGTCAACTGGTGTGACAATCTGCATGTCAACTGGTGTGACAATCTTCATGTCAACTGGTGTGACAATCTGCATGTCAACTGGTGTGACAATCTGCATGTCAACTGGTGTGACAATCTGCATGTGAACTGGTGTGACAATCTGCATGTGAACTGGTGTGACAATCTGCATGTGAACTGGTGTGACAATCTGCATGTCAACTGGTGTGACAATCTTTATATCAACCGGTGTGACAATCTTCATGTCAACTGGTGTGACAATCTTCATGTCAACTGGTGTGACAATCTTCATGTCAACTGGTGTGACAATCTTCATGTCAACTGGTGTGACAATCTTCATGTGAACTGGTGTGACAATCTGCATGTCAACTGGTGTGACAATCTTCATGTCAACCGGTGTGACAATCTTCATGTCAACTGGTGTGACAATCTTCATGTCAACTGGTGTGACAATCTTCATGTCAACTGGTGTGACAATCTTCATGTCAACTGGAGCAACAATCTTCATGTCAACTGGTGTGACAATCTTCATGTCAACTGGTGTGACAATCTTCATGTCAACTGGTGTGACAATCTTCATGTCAACCGGTGTGACAATCTTCATGTCAACTGGTGTGACAATCTTCATGTCAACTGGTGTGACAATCTGCATGTCAACTGGTGTGACAATCTTCATGTCAATGGTGTGACAATCTGCATGTCAACTGGTGTGACAATCTGCATGTCAACCGGTGTGACAATCTTCATGTCAACTGGTGTGACAATCTTCATGTCAACCGGTGTGACAATCTTTATATCAACGGTGTGACAATCTTCATGTCAACTATCAGCAGATATCTGTGGATATATGAATGACTGGCTAGCTGAATGGTGACTTAAAATAGGAAAAGTTGATTGCAGTACTGTATGTGTAGCTTTATCACTGTATGTATAGCTATATCACTGTATGTGTAGCTATATCACTGTTTGTATCACTCATAGTGTGCAACAGTAGTGTTGTATGTATGTGTAGCAGTATCACTCATAGTGTGCAACAGTAGTGTTGTATGTATGTGTAGCAGTATCACTCATAGTGTGCAACAGTAGTGTTGTATGTATGTGTAGCAGTATCACTCATAGTGTGCAACAGTAGTGTTGTATGTATGTATAGCAGTATCACTCATAGTGTGCAACAGTAGTGTTGTATGTATGTGTAGCAGTATCACTCATAGTGTGCAACAGTAGTGTTGTATGTATGTGTAGCAGTATCACTCATAGTGTGCAACAGTAGTGTTGTATGTATGTGTAGCAGTATCACTCATAGTGTGCAACAGTAGTGTTGTATGTATGTGTAGCAGTATCACTCATAGTGTGCAACAGTAGTGTTGTATGTATGTATAGCAGTATCACTCATAGTGTGCAACAGTAGTGTTGTATGTATGTGTAGCATTTTTTACCACATGTGTATGATCTCCAGCTGCAGGTTACAATTACCAGTCATTAAAAATAGTACAGCATTCAGGTAGGTGCAGAACAAAGAGCAAGGATGTATATGTGTAAGTATGTGTCCTTGAATGTAAGGCTGAGTCACATCAGGACTCCAGGTTTTATTCAGTTAACATGTTAAAAGACAAATGTCTCAAAAGATTACATGCATATCTTTACAGTCACACAGAAGTATGATGCACCGTTTGGGTCAAAAAGATGAAAAAACTTAACAGCTACAAGGAACACAGATGTAGCCATAAAAACTAGAGATTTGTTTACATAGAAAACTGATGTCTTCCCAACCCACTTCCCCTCACACAAACACATACACTGAGGCACACAGTGACATATGCAAAAGAGTCCTCTCCTCAATTTCTTTCCATAACTGAAATTTTGTTTAAATACAATAAGTAAAATAGGAGTTATCTTGCTGTCAAGAAATTGTGAAAAGGGGGGAATAACTCCAAAAATCCTGAGGTCAGAGTTATGCCTGTGCATGACATTTTCTCTCATTAATTTCTTTCCATAAATGAAGTTAATTCCAATAGCATGAGTTGTCTGAAGGATATGAAACTATATAAAAGGTGGAAAAACTCCAAAAAGAAATCTTGGAAATGGATTATGCTCTTGTGTACTGTAATTCTCATCTTTAATGTCTACCCACCTATGAAGTTTCAAGGTTATATATCTCATAATGCATGACAAAACTTAATTGAATATGAAATTAAACAATGGACAATAACTCCAAAAATATTGGTTTTTGCATTGCACTTCCGTTTCAAGTTTATGTCTAAAGTGCATGAGTAATGCTCTTGACAAAAAAAAATATATGGAGAGTTAAGGTTCTCCATCATGAGATCTATCCACCTGTGATGTTTCAAGTTAAATGCTTTTATACATTTTGAGTTATGCTCCAGAAAAAAAATTGTCTGAAATTTAGCAAAGGGCAACAAGTCCAAAAATTAATTAATTAAACTCTATGAGATCTATCTATCTGTGAAGTTTCAAGTTAATAGCTTTGATACTTTTTTGTGTTATGCTCCAGAAAAAAAAATAAGTATGAAATTTAAAAAAGGGCAGTAACTGAAATAATATGATATGCAGAGTAATGGTTCTTGTGCATGACACTCCTCCTCTATTAAGTTTCAATTTAATAGCTTTGATACTTTCTGTGTTATGCTCTGGACAAAAAGTGTGACAAACAGACAAATGGACTGATGGGCAAACAGCTGGACAGACGGACAATTCTGACAAAACAATATGTCTCCCCCATATAAATATGGGGGGAGAAATAATTCACAACTACAGTGGTATTTGAATCAAACTGTGCACTATATACAAATCATGTGTGTGGGTACAGATCAATCAGATCAAACATTTGTAAATTGAATATATGCAAAATGTACTCCTTGTACCCATTTTTTTTTGATAAACAGACTTAAGTACAGCCACAATTACCCTATTAATGTCATTTAGCAAAACATCATCATTATACACCAGCTCAGCACCATCATGATACACCAACCAAAGTATCATAATGATACACCAACCAAAGCACCATCATGATACACCAACCAAAGTATCATCATGATACACCAACCAAAGGACCATCATGATACACCAACCAAAGTGTCATCATGATACACCAACCAAAGTATCATCATGATACACCAACCAAAGCACCATCATGATACACCAACCAAAGTATCATAATGATACACCAACCAAAGCATCATCATGATACACCAAACAAAGTGTCATCATGATACACCAACCAAAGTATCATCATGATACACCAACCAAAGCACCATCATGATACACCAACCAAAGCATCATTATGATACACCAACCAAAGCACCATCATGATAACCAACCAAAGTATCATCATGATACAACAACCAAAGTATCATCATGATACACCAACCAAAGTGTCATCATGATACACCAACCAAAGCACCATCATGATACACCAACCAAAGCACCATCATGATACACCAACCAAAGCACCATCATGATACACCAACCAAAGCACCATCATGATACACCAACCACCATCATTATACACCAACCAAAGCACCATCATGATACACCAACCATAATCATTATACACCAACCAAAGCACCATCATGATACACCAGCCAAAGCACCATCGAGATACACCAACCAAAGTATCACCAAGATACACAACCAAATTTTCACCAAGATACACCAACCAACCACCATCATGATACACCAGTAGTATAGTAAATGAACCCATTTAGGACAGCGGGTCTAACACACATGATAACCCAGACTCACTATCCGTGAGTCTGGCTTATCATGTGTGAAATCCCCACAAAACCTAATAGGTTCATTTACTATACTACTACTAGTTAAAAAAAGTAAAAAAAATCACACTAATGTAAAATCAAAAAAATCACATTAATGTAAACTTTAAAAAAAAAAAAAACAACAATGAAAAAAAATAAAGAAAATTATGTTTTTTCTTAAACCCCTTTTTACCACTCTGAATATGGAGGAGGGTTTTCTAACGTATTATAAAAATTCAATATTATACAGTTTTTATATTTTTGGATATTATCTCCATTGCCTCTTTTCTCCCCTGTTCTATTAATTTTTGCCTTTCTTCTTCTGAATAGTTTTTTGGAACCGCAGAGTTTTTTGTTAATTGTTTAAGTTCATTATATTTTTCTAATTCATCTAATATAAGTTTAAATTCTTGTTCAGATATCTCTCCATCTGTTAAAGCTTTAGAGATTAAATTTTTTATACTATTTAATTTACTGTTAGCAATAGTTTTAATATTATCATGTTTTTTAATTTTATTCATAAATTTACGTCTAACAATTTTTACAGAGGCTCCAACTCCTCCACATACAAGAGCTACAATTTCTAACGGAAATAGAATAGGAACAATTAAACCAATAGTTCCTATAATTATACTAGCAGACATAAAAGCTGTGTCTACTCCATCTGTTATATTTATTCCTCTTTTATATTTTTTATATAATGCTTTACGAGTATCTCTCTCATTAATTAATGTTTTCTCAATCTCTGAGATTTTTTGTAATCTATAATTTTGACTTGGTTCATGAAGTTCTACTTCCGACTGCTCCGCAGCTGTTCCATAGTCTGGCTGTGAATCTAGTATTTTACTATTTAAATCAGGGTATAAATCTGGGGCCGTTGGGTTCTTCATTTTTAAGTATATTATTTGAATTCAAACAATAACGAGGCAACAGTATTAACTACAGTTGTATTATCTACCAGACTAACAAAATTAATAACACTTCCAGCCTCAACTAAAAAAGGGCGTTCAAAATTATCATATTTTGCTGTTGTTGTTTGTAAAGTAATATCACACCCACTTAAACGCTCTCCATCAACCAGCACACCAACTCGCACTTCACCACTTGTCCTTTTACTCGACAGACCAATACCAGTAATATAACCACGCCTTATCACAACATAACCAACATCTTTTTCTCTACCGGCATTTCCAAATGAAAACACCTTACTTTTAAATAAATGACCTTTTATTTCAGCACTTATTGTAATGTTTTTTAAGGATTCCTCTATTCTTTTTACCACAATGTCTAATTTTGTTAAAGTGTTAAGTAATTCTCTATCTAAATTTGACTTTAAATTATTAAATAATTTACTTTCTAAATTTGAGTTTAAATTATTAAAATATGAATCTATCTTACTATTATCTAGTATATACTTTTTAGAACCGAATATATTCATTTTTATTGATAAAAAATAAATTTTATATAATTTAGTGGAACAAAGTTCCAGCAGTTCCCTATATGATCTCTAAAACACAATGCATTGGGAATTCATGATTATCTATTTTTTGTCCTTTTTCATCACGAACACTTATATTTAATTCAGAAATATTTCCCATAGTTAATTTTTTATACTCTGGATTACTAAAGTTTATATTAACAATATCTCCAAATTGATTACTCTCAACAGGAATAACACCAAGAATATTACTAGGTGCACCATCAAAGAAATTGTATGTGCTATTTATTTGTTCAAGATGAATATATAATTCTTTATAAGGTATTAAATCTATTGATTGTTCACCATGGCATGGGAGGTTAAGAAGAGGTGAATTTTCCAAATAATGACTCTCTTTAAATCCTAACATTTTTCTTAATTCTTTGGTTATTATTAATCCATAGGTTATATCACTAACTGAACTTATTGTTGGGTATTCTTCTGCTTTTAAACAAGCAATACCATTTTTTTCATCAACAGTTAATGTTATTCTGTTGTCAAAATTTTTAAATACATCAACTATTTGTTGAAAATTATAAAAACCATCTGAAATTATTTTTTTGGGTGGTGGGGATTTACGAATGTTAGTATCAATCCATTGTCCAATTAAATTATACCAACCCATAGTATAAGTAAAACCTCTCAATCCAATTTTCTTATCTCCATGTTTATTATCTATATATTGTTGTAGGTTTATAGGTTCATTAATATTGGAAATTATATGATTCATTTTTATTGATAAAAAATAAATTTTATATAATTTAGTGGAACAAAGTTCCAGCAGTTCCCTAGATGATTTCTAAAACACAACTCATTGGTAATCCATGATTATTTATTTTTTTCCCCCATTCATCACAAACACTTATAGTTAATTCAGAAATATTTCCTATAGTTAATTTTTTATACTCTGAATTATCAAAAATAATATTAACAATATCTCCAAATTGATTACTCTCAACAGGAATAACTCCTAAGATTTTACTAGGTGCTCCATTATGAAAATTATAAGTACTATTTATTTGTTCAAGGTGAATATATAATTGTTTATAATTACTAATAATATTAGCTTTTATTTTCTCTTCTTCTATTCTTTCTTTTTCTCTTTCTATTCTTTCTCTTTCTATTCTTTCTCTTTCTAATCTTTCTCTTTCTCTTTCCATTTTCTCTTCATATTCTTCTCTTTCTCTTTCTATTCTTACTCTTTCTATTCTTTCTCTTTCTAATCTTTCTCTTTCCATTTTCTCTTCATATTCTTCTCTTTCTCTTTCTCTTTCCATTCTTTCTCTTTCTACTCTTACTCTTTCTCTTTCTACTCTTTCTCTTTCTCTTTCTCTTTCTATTCTTTCTCTTTCTCTTTCTATTTCTCTTTCTAACTCTTCTATTATTTCTCTTTCTCTATATTTCCATTTTTTTTATTTTTTATCTCTCTATTTTTTTTAAATTTTCTTCATGAAATTCTATAATTTTTAAATGATTCTATTATGATTCTAAATTATCTGCATCTCTTTTTTTTAAATGTTTGAGTGGAGAATTTGAAAAACCCTTTATTTGAATATTTTCTATATTATACCATCCTATAGTATAATTAAAACTTTTTAATCTAATTTTCTTATCTCCATGTTTATTATCTATATATTGTTGTAGGTTTATAGGTTTATCAATATTAGAAATTATATGATACATTTTTTACCGATAAAAAATGATCCCTGAAGCTTTTAAATATAATAAAGATGTTAATTATTTACATGGAGGAGTGTTTAAAAAAAAGAATATTAACATTATAAAACAAGAAATAATAATTTCATCAGATGGAAAAAGTTTTAATGCAAATTTCCCTAATATATTTGAAAAATATTTATTACCTAAAGTTACATTAAAAGAAATAGTAGAAAGGTGGGAAAGTGATTGGATGTTATTTTGGCAGAATCAATTAAACTTTGCTATTTGGTGTTCAACTACAGGTTGTGGAGTTGACATAAAAAATCATATAGAGGTAGGAGGATTAACAGGTTCTTTATTCTTATTCCATATTTATTATCAAACAAGAAGAATATTAAAAGAATTATCTATTTCTCTTCCACAAAATAAAAGTTGGAATGCTTTTAATAATAATTATAACAAAGAAGCTTATGAAAGAATTTGTAGTGAGTTTAATGTAGATCCTAATACAGATTGGAGACATAAAGAAGATGGTGGTGGTCTTGGATATATATATACAAAAGATTCAAATGTTTGGAAAAAAACTTATTTTAAGGATAATTTTCTTTATGTTTTTGATTTATCTGTTTTTAGACTATATAGATTTATTTTTGGACCTGGAGGTCCTGTTAAAGGTAAGTCTTATACAAAAAACATTTCTATTGATTATATCCAACAACCTGATGAATTTAAAAATATGTGGACAACTTTTATTCTTGATGAGTCAAAAGGTTTTACAAGAGCAGGAGTTGAAAGAATTAATGAGTCTATAAGAACATATTGTTGGGCTATTCTTGGTGCGCAAGGTCAAACTAAAACAGATATTTTAGGAACAGGAATGGCATTTGATGCTCAAAAACAATTTTTAGCTAACATTGAAGATGTTATAAACAGTCCAATTGATATACCTACTCAAATAAAAAAATATGAAAGTGTATTAAAATATGCAAGAAGCAAAGTTGATTATGTTTATGGAATAGGATTATATATGTCTCCTAGTGATATGGAATTAAGAATTGGAACAATACAAGATTATAATAATGAAATTGTAGTAGCAGAAGAAGAAAAAATTCAAACACTTGGAATAAATAATGATGTAAATGTTTCTCATGTTGAACCTACTACTACACAACCCACAGATATAAGTGGTACACCAACAAAAAAATCTTTACCAGAAATAAGTAAACCAATTGTTTCACAGCCAGACTATGGAACAGCTGCGGAGCACTCTGTCCGTAGAAAACCTAGTGATCTCATTGAAACAACGGATGAACATGAAGATGATAAAACAGCTATTATAACAGGAAGTATTACAGTAGGACTTTTAGCTTTATTTATTTACGAGTATGTTCTCTAACGGGTAAAACCCGGCTGTAAAACACTAACGGGTAACAGCTGTATAAATCATTCCTATAACTAAAATTAATAAAGCCCATAAATTATTTCCAAACCATGCAACAACATTTCCTGTTGTTTTTAACAACCAAGATACAATAGCTCCAATAATACCAGGTAATGCAGCTGCAGCCTTTCCTGCAAGTTTTGCTAATAGTTTAGCAATATTTGATAATTGTTTTTTTATCCAATCTCTTACATTTCCTCCTTTCCCAGGAGGTTTAGGTGTTACAGTTCCACCACCACCAGGAATAAAAGTCTCAACAATAACACCAATAATCATTCCAAAAGCAGTTAAAATACTAACAATTGTAATCCCTTGTTCTCTAAATAAAGTTTTTATTCTTTTGCTAATGTTTACTTTCTTTCTTTTTCTCTTGTAAGTTTTATTTGTTTCATTTAATTTAGCAATTATTTGCGCGCTTCTTTTACAGTGGTCATTGCTTTAAGGACTCCATCCATTTCTCTTTTATCTATAATTGTTTGTGTTCCTTGTTCAATTCCAACTATTTCTTTCACTCTAGTTTCTTCAGAAAAAGATGTTTCCATTACAGTTTCAACAGTATTCGCTGCAGTTTCAGCTGCTCTAGGTAAATCAATCATTTCTATATTATCAACATTTGGAATGTTTCTTTCTGCATTTTGTAATTTTTTTCTATCCTCTACTGATAATACTTTATAATTAGGAAAATTCAACAAGTCTCTAATTCCACCTATACCAATTTCTCTCTCTAAAGTGTTCAAAGCTATAAAACCAACACCACGTTTTTTAGTAAGTCTAACATCATCTTTACCTGGAACTTTTAAATATAGTTTATTACCTATAACTTCAAAGTTTGTAATATCAATATATTCTGATTCTTTTCCTATAGATTCATAAAATTTATCAACCATATCTTTTCTCTGTTTTATTATTAATTCTGTTCCTTTACCAACATTAGGTTTGCGTAAATCTAACATACGTTTATCAAGAGTTTTATCTGAATACCTATCATCTAAAATAGGAGTTTCATCATCTTCATCATCATCAACATCATCATCATAATCATCATAATCATCTTCATCAAACACAGGATTTTCAAAATCATATCCTCCTTCTGCCATTTTAATA
>CM037794.1:2165965-2214557 GCA_021229015.1 Solen grandis | reverse complement strand
GTTGAAAGTTCGATTCTCGCAAAAACTGTGAAATAAGGGTAGGTCTACCAAAAACCTACCCATTTTATTCAGAGATGAGATAGGATAATTTTGTTTGTTGCATATGATCTGCAAGACATATACGCACAAAATATATGGGGTGGCGAATTCGGGAAATGCATGGTTTGTCCACAGTATGCGGTCAAACTTAACCAATATTTTCGAAAAATCAACATTTTAAAAGCATGACTTTTAAGGTTATTTGCAGCTCCTGACTTTATTTTTGTTCAATCTTCATCATTATTTCACTGTTTATGCATTTTTATAAAACAAATAAAATCATAGAAAAAAAACAAGCATGATATGCAAAGGTCAAGGTCATATACCAATTATTATTATTTATATCGGCATAAAATAGCTCCAAATCTAAAAATATTTTATAGAAAGTATATGAACAAAAGTTTTAGTTTGTGAGGAGATCTTTCCATTAATGTTTAGTTTTTGAAGACCGGACTTCATTTGTTCAAATGACAACAGTCCAAAGTTTGATCCTCTTATCAAACAATTGTATATCCATATGTTTTCTCTTTTTTGCTGCTCCTGACTTTATTTTTTGTTCAATCTTCATCATTATTTCACTGTTTATGCATTTTTATAAAACAAATAAAATCATAGAAAAAAAAACAAGCATAATATGCAAAGGTCAAGGTCATATACCAATTATTATTATTTTTATCGGCATAAAATAGCTCCAAATCTAAAAATATTTTATAGAATGTATATGAACAAAAGTTTTAGTCTGTGAAGAGACCTTTCCATTGGTGTTTAGTTTTTGAAGATCGGACTTCATTTGATCAAATTACCACAGTCCAAAGTTTGATCCTTTTATCAAACAATTGTAAATCCATATGTTGCTTCTTTTTTGCAGCTCCTGACTTTATTTTTGTTCAATCTTCATCATTTTTTCACTGTTTATGCATTTAAATAATACAAATAAACTCATAGTAAATAACGATGAAAATATGCAAAGGTCAAGGTCATAATACCGATTATTTTTATCGGCACAAAATAGTTCTCAATCTAGAAATATTTTATAGAAAGTATATGAACAAAAGTTTTAGTTCGTGAAGAGATCGTTCTAATGATGTTTAGTTTTTGAAGATTGGACTTCATTTGATCAATTAACAGAAATATTCGAATAAGGTTAATATCAATAAATTATGTCTGCAGTTGAAACCAGTACTCTTACTAGTCAAGTTAAAAGCGAAAACCAAGATGCCGCTTTGCGGTTCTAGTTTATTATTATTTTTCCGTCTCTTTTTTGTGAACGGCATATCAACAAGATAGGAAACAGTCACAGTTCTGATTTTTTTACCAGTTTTGTCCTAGGATCTGAATTTGATCCTAACGTCGAGAAAATTTTCATTTTTGTCTTAATTTTGCCGCTAGGGGGCGTTTTGTAAAAGTGACTAAGGGCTAATAACTCTGTTATTTGAAGTCCGATTGAAATGCGGTTTTTTGCATTGCGTTCCTTGTCAGTTACTTAATAAAATATGATAGTTTTCAAAAAGTTGCGTATATATAACTTTCGTGCTACAGGAGGTTGAATGTTCGAATCTCGAAAAAACTGTGAAATGAGGGTAGGTCTGCGAAAAATTTATCCACGTCTTTCAGGAATGAGATAGGAGAATTTTGTTTGCATATGATTCGCAAGACATATACGCACAAAATATATAGTGTGGCGATTTTGAGAAATGCATGGTTTGTCCACAGTACGCGGTCAAACATAACCAATATTTTCGAAAAATCAACATTTTAAAAGCATGACTTTTAAGGTTATTTGCAGCTCCTGACTTTATTTTTCGTTCAATCTTCATCATTTTTTCACTGTTAATGCAGTTTTATAAAAAAAAATAAAACCATAGAAAAAAATTACCCATAATATGCAAAGGTCAAGGTCATATACCAATTAGTATTATTTATATCGGCATAAAATAGCTCCAAATCTAAAAATATTTTATAGAAAGTATATGAACAAAAGTTTTAGGCTGTGAAGAGATCTTTCCATTGGTGTTTAGTTTTTGAAGATCGGACTTCATTTGATCAAATGACCACAGTCCAAAGTTTGATCCTCTTATCAAACAATTGTATATCCATATGTTTCCTATTTTTTGCTGCTCCTGACTTTATTTTTTGTTCAATCTTCATCATTATTTCACTGTTTATGCATTTTTATAAAACAAATAAAATCATAGAAAAAAAATCAAGCATTATATGCAAAGGTCAAGGTCATATACCAATTAGTATTATTTATATCGGCATAAAATAGCTCCAAATCTAAAAATATTTTATAGAAAGTATATGAACAAAAGTTTTAGTCTGTGAAGAGTTCTTACCATTGGTGTTTAGTTTTTGAAGATCGGACTTCATTTGATCAAATGACCACAGTCCAAAGTTTGATCCTCTTATCAAACAATTGAATATCCATATGTTTCCTCTTTTTTGCTTCTCCTGACTTTATTTTTTGTTCAATCTTCATCATTATTTCACTGTTTATGCATTTTTATAAAACAAATAAAATCATAGAAAAAAAAATCAAGCATAATATGCAAAGGTCAAGGTCATATACCAATTAATATTATTTATATCGGCATAAAATAGCTCCAAATCTTAAAATATTTTATAGAAAGTATATGAACAAAAGTTTTAGTTTGTGAAGAGATCTTTCCATTGGTGTTTAGGTTTTGAAGATCGGATTTCATTTGATCAAATGACCACAGTCCAAATTTTGATCCTCTTATAAAACAATTGAATATCCATATGTTTCCTCTTTTTTGCTGCTCCTGACTTTATTTTTTGTTCAATCTTCATCATTATTTCACTGTTTATGCAGTTTTATATGAACTTGATCCTAACGTTGAGAAAATTTTCATTTTTGTCTTATTTTTGCCGCTAGGGGGCGCTTTGAAAAAAATCAACAAATGCTAATAACTCTGTTATTTGAGGTCCGATTCAGATGTGGTTTTTTGCATTGTGTTCCTTGTCAAAAGCCTAATCAAATATGATAGGTTTCAAAAATCTGCGTATATAAAACTTTTTGACTACGGAAGGTTGAATGTTCAAAGTTCGCAAAAAACAGTGAAAATGAGGGTAGGTCTACAAAAAAAGTGCCCATTTTTATTGGAATTGAGATAAAAGAATTTTGTTTGTTGCATATGATTTGCAAGACATATACGCACAAAATATATGGGGTGGCGAATTCGGGAAATGCATGGTTTGTCCACAGTACGCGGTCAAACTTAACCAAATTTTCGAAAAATCAACATTTTCAAAGCATGACTGTTAAGATTTTTTGCAGCTCCTGACTTTATTTTTAGTTCAATTTCTATGATATTTTCACATTTAATGTAAAACTATGTTCTTAAGTGTCACATAATATAAAACGTAAAAATGTATTGTAAAGGTCAAGGTCATATTAGGATAATTGTATATCAATTCGGCTTGAAATAGCTCAAAATCAAAAACAATTCATAAACAATATATGAACAAAAAATTTAGTATTAGAAAAGTTCTTTCTAATGATGTTTAGATTTTGAAGATCGGACTTGATTTGGTCATTTTACGGCAGTCCAAACTTTGATCCTTTTTCGAATAATTGTAAATCAGTTTTTATGCTTCAAAATGTGATGTATAAGAAATAGAATGTTCGACTAGTGCGATTTGTATACTTAATTGAACTATTTGCCGCATTGCTAGGTACCTAATGGTAAAATTTTAATCAATTTTGTTTCTCATTTTGCCGCTAGGGGGCGCATAGCATGAAAGCACATTTCTGCTTATAATTCAAAATGTTGAAGTCTGATCCATATGCGGTTTGTTGCATTGTGTTCCTTGTTGATAGCCTAATAAAGTATATTAGTTTCTAGGTATGAGTGGATGAGTGGCTTAAACTTTTTAAGCTACTAACGGAAGGTTGAAAGTTCGAACCTCGCAAAAAACTGTGCAGATGAGGGTAGGTCTACGAAAAACCTATCCATTTTTGTTAGAGATCAGATAGAAGAATTCTGTTTGCTGCAAATGATTTGCAAGACATAAACGCACAAAATAAATGGGGTGGCGAATTTAAGAAATGCATGGTTTGTCCTCTAGAAATGGTCAAACTTTACTAAATTTTAGGAAAAATTAAAATTTCTAAAACATGTTTTTGTCGCTCCTGACTTTATTTTTTGTTCATTCTTCATGATATTTTCACAAGTTATGTATTGTTATGTCTGAAAGGACCTCACAATTGAAATGTTAAAAAGAAATTGCAAAGTTCAAGGGCATATTACGATTATTGTGTTTTTATTTGGCTCCAAATAGCTCCAAAACAAAAAATATTGCATTGACAAATGCAAAAGTTTTATTTCTTAAAGAGCCCTTTCCATTGATGTTAAGGTTTTGAAGATCGGACTTGATTTGGTCATTTTACGGCAGTCCAAGTTTTGATCCTATTTAGAACAATTGTAAATCAGTTTTTATGCTTCAAATTGTGATATATAAGGAATAGAATGTTTGACTAGTGCGACTTGTATACTTGATTGAACCATTTGCTGCATTGCTAGGTACCTAATAGTAAAATTTTAATCAGTTTTGGTTCTCATTTTGCCGCTTGGGGGCGATTAGCTTGAAATCACTATTAATAATTAAAAAAAAATGAAGTCTGATTTTTATGCGATTTTTTTTGCATTCTGTTCTTCGGTGACATCAATTTGAAATGATTAAAAAAAGATAATGCGATATTTCATGAAAATGAAAGTAATTCAATGCAACAGTTGTTCGTAATAGTGTTGAGTGGCATATTGCATTGTCGTGTGTCATTTTATACTGTTGTTTGTCGTTTGCAATTGTTGTTTATCGAATACAATTGTCATTTGTCTCCATCATAAAGCAAAACACACATATAACATTGCAGTACCCGAAGTCCGTAAAAAAAGTTTTCAAGTTTACGACTACATAACAGACAGGTAATACTCAAAGTATTCTTCTTGGTAAAAAGTCTGATTATACATTGCGACAAAAATGTTTGAAAGATCACTGTTTACAGTATTCAACAAGCCATTGAACGAAGAAATATGTTTTTCGAATCATACGACTCATGAACTGAATGGAATTGCTTTCATGAAAACTGATGATATCGCGATTTCATAACTGACAGGTAATACTCAACAATACTCTCTTCGGTAAAAAGTCTTCTTAAACATTGCGACAGAAACGTTTGAAAGATCACTGTTAACAGTATCAACAAGCAATTGAACGAAGAAATGTTTTTCGAATTATGCAACTCGTGAACTGAATTTAATTGCTGTTGCGAAAACCGATGATATCGCGATTGCGATTCTAGTACCTTTTGTTATCGTTCAACTTCCATTTCAACTAGTAACAGTTTTAGCCCGTTGGATGAAACAGAAGTCATCAAACCAAAACACAAACGTCAGTCCAAAGAGCAACCCAAAGAAATGCATGCCTACTAATTGGAGAAGATTTCAAACTACCAAGCTGGAACTGGGCAAATAAAACTCAATGAACACAGCATCCAGAGTTGCATTATTTCTTCACAGACATCTTGATGATAATGGTTTGACCCAGTTAGTACAAGGAGCAACAAGAAACAATAACGCTCTTGATCTGCTGATAACAAACATTCCTACCAAAATTGTGATGCGGACAGAAGTTACGCCAGGATTCTCAGACTATGATATTTTGTATTCTGAGTTTTACTCAAGCCCACTAGTAAATCATCAGAAATCTAGAAAAATCCCACTCTGTAAAAAGCAAAATGGAACGACATGAAAATATTACATGATAGCATACAAAAAGAAAGCATGAGCAAAAAATCATATGTCAATACACTTTGGAATATTTTTAAAGAAGTTATTGAAAGAAATACAAACCAAAATATCCTGTCACAAACAAGAAAACACAAAGATAAGAATCCTTGGATAACTAAAGAAATTAAAACACTAATGAAGTGGAGAGACAGAGCTTACAAAAAGAAAAAGAAATGGAACCATCCCTCAGATATTAAAATATTTAAAGAAATAAAACAGACTGTACAAAGAAAATCCAGACAAGCTTATTAGAAATATATTGAGGGCATTATAACACCCGGTAATACAAATGACAACCATAGCGTCACCAAAAGATTCTGGACCTACATCAAACACAAAAAGAGTGATAAAAGTGGAGTAGCACCTCTGAGAGTAAATGGCGTAATAAATACTCGTTTTATCTCCTTTTTTTTGGCTCCAGAAATATTCTAAAACTATAATGCGAGACTTAACTATAGAACGTCACGCCTCAGACGTAAATATTTGATACCAAGTATTCTTGACTTAATTTTGTTAAGACCGCACCATTGTGACGAAGTTGATGACCCAAAGTCAGGCATTACAATCTGCTAGGCCTATTTAATTACAATGTAAGTCCTACGTTGCCTCGAAAACTATATATTAACGAAAAGCGATACTATGAGTTCAGATAATGATTCCCTATGAGGAAATTTGTAAAATCAAATGTGATCTTTTATTAGTAGATCTACATTTATTTGAGGCTATTTTATTACCAATTTTAGATATTTGGAAGGTGTCTCTGAAAGGGGTAGTTCAATAACACCCAAAATTGGCCTAGGATTTTATGGAAAACTGGGATCGACAAAGTGATTGTTTTGTGGTCATATACATGTATGATAGGTTTAGGTTTAAAACTGCCAAAAACTGCAATTTCTGAAATCTCACTTAATCTTAGCAACAGACAAATTTTTTTACGAAAAACGCCATTTTGACGTTTTTTTCTTTCTTAAATTCTACGTGATTTTGTCTTTTGAATGGGCACACCCCTCGACAATCTTGATATTTATGACACAGATTGGTATGTGAATTTCTAATATACTGTACAAATTTCATGACTGTCGACAGCTGTGCTCACTTTTAAAATTCAAGTTAATCATTTCTGTTACAGTACATGTAGCAAGTAGGCCTAAAGTAAAAAAATAAAAATAATCTAGCAATCGGAAATATTTAGGCCAAAAATTCAGTTTAAAACTTATCATTGATGGTTTATCAATAATGTCGTCGTGTTTATCTCTTTGTTAATTATGTTGTACATAAATATAATTCATTATAAGGCCGAAATTTACCAACACCCCCACCCACCCGACAATACACGTATAATAATATGGCATTATCCTTGAAACCTAATGTTTATTAAATGTAATGACTAATAGAAGGATAAAAGAAGAAAACATATGAAATGGTAAGGCATATGATTATTAACCTCTCAATTCTTATTCGTTTTTTGTTTAAATAAACAAAACTTAAGGAACTGTCAGTGCTTTGATTCAAACTTGGCAGAAAAGTGGGTCTACAAATTCATTGTAAAATATGAAGAAGATCAATATGCATCTTCCTAGAGTGTACATTTTCTCTCTTCTTAAAATATTTTAGAGCTGCACTGGTCAATCATTTAAGAGATATAATGAAAATTAACTAATACAAATAAGAATATTTTAGTTGCCACATATTAAAACATGCATGTCACGATGATATGTTTTACAGTAAATTTGCTTAACATATCTAAATCATTAAGCGATGCATATGATACTAAATTATATCAGTTAGAAATGTTGACTTCTAATAATTTGTAGACACGTAGGGTGTAGAATCAAAGTGAAAAACTAAATAAACACGACAGAAGAAACCACAGCCAACAGTATTGAAAATGAGAAAAATAACTCAAACACAGGTAATACAACCACCATGAAGAAACTGCCTTAGCCTTTATTCTTGATGTTCTTATCATTCATAGACTTTTTGTTTCATATTTCCCTGTTTCCTGAAGAAAAAAAATAAACTAGACAATTGTAGGTCACATTGCACGGGAAAACGCTATATCCGAAAACCCAATTTCGGCGAATATAGGGTATGGTATCCCCGAAGCACTGGTGCTTTCGGTTCCACGCGAGAAGTTCTGCCATTTTTGGACTCCATAAATGAAAAAAAATTATAGCCCGATGAAACCGTGAGTGAATATATTTGAAACAGTGAATTTTATCATTATTAATTCACAGATTTTCATATAATCCACTGAAAACCATTAAATATACTCGTGCTCGGGTGAGCTAGATTATTGAACTACTCAGACGTGTGCGATAACAGTATAAAACACCCACACTAGCCCAGGTACACTGAGAAGCTCACAACTCTGCAAGGAATCTGCTTCAACCAGCAACGAGTTACGGTATCGAAGATGGTGTTATCTGGCACCCGTTTCTGTTTCTTTCTACTTGTCGTTTTGGTTTGTGCATCAGTAGCCAAAACAAATGGTAAGCATGATACTAGCATTAATATAGTAGTAGTAGGAGTAATATGTATTGATTTTATTAATTTAATTTTAATTTTAAGTTAATTTATTTTCTTAACAAATAAGCTTATAACATTTTTGATAAATAATCATTCTAACTTTAAGCATTTCAGTGTATTTTCTAGAGGAAAGACTTTTCTAAATATTTGCACACAAGACTTAAAAATATATGACTTAAAACAATGATGCTACCGTGTTTGTTTTAGAGATCTAGCTTATGGTAGAACATCACTGAATACTTAAATTTGTTGAAAGAAAATGGAAAGATTCGATATTTAAATACTCGAAGAACATCCTTAAATAATATTTTCAGAATATTCAACACAATTTGTAACTTATAATGTATTTTATAGGTTAAGGATGAAACGACTGTCAAATCATGCAAAAAGCAAAATATAAAACAAGCATAAATTCTCCATTGTGGCAGGACTAAAATGTATGCAAAGAATATCCACAAACTTTGAAAACCGTTTATATTTTTCTTAATAAAATAATTTTCAACGGAGAGATTTTCCTAAAATTTTGTAATGAAAGCTGCTGACATAAAGGCTTTTTGAAAATGTAAATAAGAATGTAAACCTCATGGTTTTTTTGTGTATAAATAAAGCTGCTCTTTAATTGAAATCTCAGCCAAATTTTCATCAACATACTGAACTGTGACTGTTTAGACCCCCAATAGTTGGAACATACACTTTTAATGATGGATCTTAAACTTTGGGTTGTTCCGCAACAGCCTACCTCAATAAATCAGAGATACATTCTTTTTATACCAAGATTAAAAGGCGTGGTAACCCGCTGAAACGTCCTTAGGCTAACATGTAATAGATTAAAGAGTGTTGTTGCATTTTATCAACACAACGAAAATATTTTGATAATTATAGTAAATTCAATATATGCGGAACAAATTACATTTTAAACTTTATTATAAGAACGGTAGGTTAAACATGAATAAACCCGTTTTTGCATGCCTAACTATCTTTATAAATAAACTTGTGAGATTCCGGCCGGTGATGTTTCAAAATATTTTCGAATGAATTTCGATTGACTCGCTTACGCTTTTAGTTTTTAAGATTCAAGCATCTACATCCATAATTAAAGCACGGAAAAGAAGAAACATATTTACTGTACAGAATGTGTACAGAATTGACATTTTTGTAGATTTGATATGAAATGCAAACATATACGAAATAATACTTGATTAAATATACAATGAATTCCAAAAGACTTTTGAGGATGGGATACTTTTCTTGATTAACCTTGGGATAATATTTCCAAATTGACCACGATTTGCATAATAGTATAAACCATGATATTTCATTTTTTTTTTTAAATTTAAATGGAGTCATAATTATATAACGGGGTGTTAAAAATTAAACATAGCTAATCCAACGATACAAATCGAATACGGTTGTGAGTGACTACACTCTGTACAAGTTCAGGACATTCATAAAATTTTACTAAGCAATTTTTTCAACATTGCTGATAAGCATTAAATAATTGGTCTTACATATAGGAATACATTGAAATGAACGCTTGGCGGCTAAATTTCTAGTCTGTTGAATTTTAGTTTACTCATATCCCAACTTCTCCAATATGTATTGCAACAATTCAAATATTAGTGACAGTCATGCAATTTTCTATTGTAGACATGTTTTTCCCTCAAACTATTGTCAACAATAAGAAGTACTGGCCAAAACGTTCAAGTCATTTAAGGTCTGTCCCTGATAATGCCCGTACTTGCCTGCTCGAAATAAAGGTACTCCAGGAAATTTAACTGAACTAATAGCAAGCAACTGGATACTATTGCAGATCAAGATAAGAGTGTAGTTCTGTAATTCAACATTTACATATTAAGCCTATTATCTCCATAATATTCCGACACTTGTTATCCGGTGTAAATAATCATCAGGAGTATCCCGTGATTTTTTTTTCCGGGATAAAACATGCAGACAAAAAAATATACAACTTTAGTGTTGTTAAAAAATATGATTCAGCGTAAGTAATTGTTCAGTACTGCACGACAAAGGTTTTTTTTTTTGCTTTAACTGGACCTCTTCTTTCATACATTACTAGGCTGAATTAGCGTATATTTTCATCTTCGGCTTTTGATGACCTGTAAGCGGAGATTATTTATGTATACAAAAAAGTAGTTCTCAGATAAGCGGAGATTATTTATGTATACAAAAAGCAGTTCCCAAATCTTTATTGTTATTGAACATTTGACGTTACACTTAAACGAAGGGAAATAACTCCGCCTCAACCGACAACCAGGGTACATGCTTTAGTTGTCGGTCACAACGGCCGTATTCTAAAAAGGACATTGAAATTACATCTCGTATTATTCAATAGAAGATGCTTCTAACGCATAGTCTGTAAATGTTTGACTCTATGTCCAATCACCATCTTCGTTAAGTACTGATCTGGAACACACATTTTCACTTATTGAAATGTTTCATAGAGCTCAACGGCCCTGGAGAAGAAGAAGTGAGGACCCCTCCCGATATTATAAATGATGGCTATGGGGAAAGAATCAAACGAGATATTGCTGCAGATGCTCCGATGGAAGAGGTATTTAAAGCGCAAAATAAAGAATAACCCACAGATGGGTCAACCTGGAGTAAAGTAAAACAACAAATACAGTACATAGACGGGACGATATGTGTTTATTTTCCTGAACATCGTATTCGTAAAGGATGAAAACGTCAGACACTTTTTTTCCACAATATCATAGGATGAACTTCTCGTACAGAGATTCAAAACGACTTAATTTAAACACATAAGTGTAATCATTTGTGTATCATTAACATTATAACAATATAATATACTACAATAATAAAGAAATTTATGAAGATCATATATATTAATCATAATATTTACTCTATGGGAATAAACAATAAAATTATATATTCATCGTGTTATACTTATTTGACATCAATGATACTTTTTATGTATGAAAGTGTGTGTTTTTGTGTGTACGTATGTATGTGATGTGTGTACGTATGTATGTGATGTGTGTACGTATGTATGTGTGTTTGTGTGATTGCTGAATGAATGGTTCAGTTTTCGGATTAGAAAATTAGTTTGAAGTTGATAATTTTACGTCGAATGGGACTCAGAATCTTACAACGTTTACCTATCGCTCCCTAGATGGTCCAGTACTTGGCGCCTGGAAAGGCTATGAAAAAAATCACAGCGTAGAGAGAGTAGAAAATAAGTTGTTTTTTTTAATTGCTATTTGTGAACGAGCTGCTTTAACCTTGCGTATACACGGTCGTTACAAGAAAATATAAACAATGGACTGCTAACAATAAGCACATCGCAATTCTTCACATCTTTCCATTTCTCTTGCCTACATATTATAAGATTTATATCAATATGTATATCTAAACCTACAGGAATCAAATCTTAAACAATAAACTTTCATTATTTTATATGTGTATGGTATTTTTTTTTCAGTTCATTTTATCGAGTCATCTTAGCCTGAACCTTGATATTCTATACGTCCTAATCCAAATAATCTAATCCAGTCAGTTGAATAAACCAGGGTTGAAATTTAACCATCTGTTAAAATCGTTATTTGGTTGAAATCGTACAGTCAATGCTTTGGTTAGCAATTGTATAAAAACTTAAGTTAACCAAATTAACAAAGCTCCTGAACTTTGGTTAAAATATTCATCATGATCAACTAACCCAAAGTGTTCATACAAGAAGTTAGTACCCATTGGTTAGGGTTTGACATGTGTTCAAACAAGAAGTTAGTTACCATTGGTTAGGGTTTGACATGATTGGTTAGGGTTTGACATGTGTTCATACAAGATGTTAGTAACCATTGGTTAGGGTTTGACATGTGTTCATACAAGTAGTTAGTAACCATTGGTTAGGGTTTGACATGTGTTCATACAAGAAGTTAGTAACCATTTGTTAGGGTTTGACATGTGTTCATACAAGTAGCTGTCGATATAACTTACTGATGGAAAGAAGCCCTAAAAATAATTAACATTTAAAGCCGTATGCTAGAGTTTCCTCATTCTTTTGGCCAAATTTGTAGATTTGTTTTAATTCAATTAAATAAGTTTCATACATGAAGTACCTTTCCATAGTTAAACATTGATAATGAAGTTTTCGGTGAAAAAAGTTGAAATTGTGTTTCTCATTTTCAATAGTAGAGTCTTTCTATTTAAAGATTTGACGAATTCAGTTGCTTTTCTAACTCTTCTTTCACACATAATATGAAATAATTTTTATTTTGAAGTCAAATTATGCGAAGTGCAACACTTCGGATAAGCGCTATATTGATCAACAAAGACGGCAATAGAACAATCTATTTAGATGTGCAGCTATGTTTTTTTTTTATATTATAAATACTCGTGCTAAATGATGAAACTTAATATCAATATTATGCCATTATGTGCAGATGCATATGCATTTGGAATTTAAATATAAAATCCCCTAGCCGAGAGGTCGTGAGTTCGATCCTAGGTCGTTAAAATTGCATTGATGTAACTCCCTTGTCATTGGCGCTCAATAGGTAGGACTGTTCGGCGATGAGACTATGATTGGAAGGTGCTTTATCGACGACTGGTTGTCGATAGATTGCGGTTTCCAAGTATTTTTCAATCAATCATCGACTTCCTTACAAGCTGACACTGTTTCTTAAAGATTCTTCTTCGCGCATTACAGTTTCATTTTGCTATTTCAAAATTAAAAAAAAATAGTCAGATAGAGTACTGTCAGTCTAATTAAAACATTCCATGTCACTGGATTTTACCTGCTTACCTTCAGTAGCAACCATATTCAGATTTCTGATACAAAGAATTCCTTTCTATACAGAATAAAGAAGTAACCAACAAACAAGATACCACATTTTTCAAGAGGTCAGCGCATCGATCGAGAGGCTATCATAAGTGCAAAACAAAAATTAATTCTGACCATTCTTCTCAGGGGAGAATTATTTTAAAATCATCTAAAAGAGTATATCAAGATCAATTCTGTTGCAATTGTCTAGATTTGCCACATATATCCGTCTCAGTTGGCCGTTCTCATTCACGGAGACCTCATTTTTGATGGGTTTAAATGAATTATAACAATTATGAAAGAGAGCAATGGGGTGAGTTTTCATAGATAAAGAGTTTTGATTTTCAATAAAGAGTATATAAGAAAAATAGTCGACAGCTTGGAGTCCATTTTTTCAAGGGTCTAACTTTATTTTAGCAATTACGCAGAGGTAAATTAAATTCTGACCATTGGTATGACTGAAGAGAAAATGCAGTTTTTGAAGTCCACGAATTGTGTGTCAATAAGTTTTATTTATTTCATTTGTTATTGTTATTTTGTCAATATCATTCTTATGTCAGTATGAAGTTAGCAACGTTTGAAAATTAAAATATCGAGCACACGTCAAAATACCCCAAGGCCAACATAGCTCTGTATCAAAAAAAAAAAAGTAATTGCATTTTAATTCACTGCATTTATTTCACAGATCTCCATTGTAGTTTCGACAGTTGCAGACGTCAAAACTGTAAAAGTATTTACAACTCTCAGGGAGGAAACTCGCTGGAAATTAAAGGGAAGACGTGATTTTCACCGTTGGTTTTATAGGGGAGGATTTATAAAAAAAATCTATATAGAGTATACATGTATAAGTTATCTAGCCGAACTACTTTCAGCAATCTCTACCCGGTGATTTCAGAAAAGATATATTATATTATATTATATTTTTATGCATGCATGCATGTATGTGTACTTTTCTTTGTTCCCACATTACATTTCTGTTACATGGTGTGTAGTGCTAAATGCTATGTGCATATTGGCTATTAATATGTCAGTATGTATAAATAACCAGGTGCTAACTGCCAACTAATACATTACAAGTGACGAGAGCAAGCATGTATGTATGTATGTATGTATGTATGTATGTATGCATGCATGCATGTATGTATGTATGTATGTATGTATGTATGTATGTGCAGATTATTTCAAATTTCAAAAATATATGTCTATAACATTTGTATAATGATGGTAAATGATTGCAGTTTTTAAAATGACTTGTACGTAGATGCAAAGAGTTAATACCATAATTTATTTGTATAATAACACTTGCCACCAAGCACTAAGCAGTAAGCATTGCATTATACACTAAAAATAAATGAGACTGGTAACCAAAATGAAAATTAACATTTTGCTAGAAGGGTCCATTCTAAATGAAGAGAGATCCCTATAGCATTCTCTGTGCAGAGTGTACAACGAAGCGTACGCTTGTACATGCGTACCAGGACGAATCCCATATCAACACTATTTTGCCGAGTGCCAGGCAAGGGTGCATCTGGAACCAATTTTATACATGTATTTGGTTTGAAGATGTCACCGGAGGAAAGTGTCTCGACTGGGATTCGAGCCCGAACCTACCGAACGCAAAACGGACACTTTACCACTGAGCTATTGCGCTTTATTGATGAATATGAAAATAAATTAGGTAAATAAAAAACAACAACAAAAAACAACAACAAAAAACGTACTTATTTTTTGGTGAGTGAACAAGAAAAAATTTGCATGGGTGAATCGTTTCTTATTATATAGTTTGATTCCATCCAAATCTTATATTTCTCTGAGTTTCTAAAGTCACATATTTTCCATACTTATATGTATTTAAATTAATAATCAGTCTTATCACAATAAATCTTATCCTGGTGGGGGTAGGCTTCGTCCTATTTAAACTGTTACGATTCGTTTTGATACGCATTTGAAATGGTACGCTTCACCCTATATTCTGCGAAGAGAGTGTAAGAGTGATCTCTCTTCATTAAGAATGGGCTCTACTAGCGAAATGTAAATTTTCATTTTGGTTCCCAATTATGTTCAGCGTATAAAACGGAATACTGTTAGGACCACTTTGAAATATCAGATTTTTTTGTAGGTTGACAATGCGACGGTACGATACGACGAACGACGGTACGACACGAGATCGCGTATCGTACCGTCGTGTTCTCGTATCGTTCCATCGCAATGTCGACATATTGGTTATTGAAAATAACGCGATATTTTAATATGGCCCTAACAAGATTCCGCAGTATAATGCTAAGTGCTTAGTGGCAAATGCTAATATACTTGCACATAAATTTTGGTTTTAATGCATTTTAAGAGCGGCTGCAATCACTTGCCATTAATACAAACGCTAAAGACATATATTCTTCCACTACTTATTTGGTAGAAAGCACAAAGTATTTAGTAATATACACTTCTGAAAAGAATCTACATATACATACATGTTTGTTTGCTTTTCTCATTTGTAATGTTAGCAGTTAGCACTTGGGTCTTTACATACTTACATTTTAATAACCAGTAAGCTCATAACATTTAGCACAACACGCTTGTCATTTGAAACAATCTAACAGAAATGCAATGAGGTAACATGAAAAAGTATACATACATGCATGCACATGTCATTTATCATAAAGCATTCAGAAATAAGCGTGTTGTAATATTTATCTAAATAATCTTCCATAAATGAATGATTTCTAGTAAAATTATTCTTCCGTATTTATGCATTGAAGTTATGTTATCGCCAACAGTATTTACAGATTGCATATCTCAACAAATCTTTATCAAAAATTTACTTATCTGTCCGAAGAATATTAAATAGACCTTTGATTGTAAATTGACTGAAGTATATTTATTCTGTATGGGTAAGTAAATTTGGTTGCATAGACCAGTTCACTACAGGATCGGCAATATCCGGTATAATTCGCTGATCTAATTTGACCAATCAGTGAATAGGGAAAATTGAGGTGTATGTTTTAGAGTTTCAAAATCGGCTAAAATCGATTAACCATCGATTATTTAATCAATTTGTTTGTTAACCATCACATATATGTAGAATGTGACTTTGAAAGAAAAAAACAAGAGTACGTGTCAACTGCTGAGCCGTGACGGACAGACAGAGAGACAGAGAGACAGACGAACAGACGACGGAAATGTGATCTCTATGTGTCACCCCTGCTTACAGCAGGTGACACAAAATATCTTAATTTAGTAGACAAAGATACTATCAAAAAATATTAATAACAACAGGCTATTAATGCAAGATTGAAAAATAATTGGAAATATGAGGAAAAAAAACACACAAAAAAACACTGTCAAAAAGAATTCAGAAATAGAGTAGATCTTGTATTAACATTGTTTCTTTTCTTTCATTTCTCGGTACACATACTCTTAATTATCAACACGGAGAGAAATTAAAGGAACCGATTATGAGGGAACACAATCGATGATCGCCGACCACAGCAGCTTTCAATCAATCATCGATTATAATCGATCATCGTTTAATATCTAGTATAATTACTTCCCACTGAACACTGTGTGAAATCGTACACCAGCATGTAGATTAGGTGACCGGGGAGTGCTCGTTGATTTACATAAGCTTACTTCTCATTTCGGAGTGAAATGATCTACTGGCGTCAAATATCATAAGTCTGGTAATAAGTAAATGAAGTATTTTTTTTTACCACGATTACGAAACAATTCTTAAAACTTAAATGAATCACAGTCGATAGTTTGGATGGAGGTGTAGGTAGTCTCTACTGTAATTACCGGGTAATCTTTTTGTAATAAAAATAATAAAACAAATCTTATTTATGCTCCGTAATTAGTTTCACATATTTTCTGCGTAAAAAAGCTGAAAAGGTTATTTCTAAACTACGATTTTATCAAATTCATGTTTATGTAACAAGTTATCTTACACTGACTAGGTGTAATTCGATGACGAGTGGAAAGAATGCCACGGTAGGATGGATATTTTCAAACATATTTTACTTTTACATATTTAGCTTGTCACGTGACAAACGGACCTTTTCTTACTTACTTTAGTTGATCTATTTCTTGTTTATGTATCCCTGATGAAGGTCCACTGGAGACCCAAACTAGTTGGATATTAAAATTTGATTAACATTACCTGTTGTTGGAGTTTGTGCCATTCCGCTCTTATTCGTTTTCAATATTTTACTTATAATCAAACCCTAAAACCCCACTTGTGTGTTTATGTTCAACTGGTTTTCATACAGAGGTGGTCGATTTATTATGGTGGCTGATTTCTGACATGTCGTGTGGCGGGTTTTCGGGTCGAAATATCGAAGGCAAAAGGACATAAAATCATTGTTTGGCGAGGCGAAAAGACGGAAAATAGACATTTCGGGGCGAGATTTTGGGGCGGAAAGTCGAAATTTATTTTGCGTCTTTTCGCCCAGCCAAACGTCAATATTTCGTCTTTTCATATTTGCGCCCCGAAAAACACGAGAATCAATATCTCTGTCTGGTGTATTTTCCCCCTATATTACGGAAATGGGCTAAATGAAATGTAATAACAGATTAAAGAAACATGAATGGAGTACATTAATACCAGATAGTTAATTAAATGCAATATGGTTTACAAAAAAATGTATTTGAAAACAGCAACAAATAAAACAAAACGTGAACCAAAAGTGGAACAAACAATGCCTGGCAGCTGATCTGTCGTGTTTTATATCGCTCTTGCATGTGTGTGTGTGTGTGTCTTTCTTTTTTAGTTTTGGGTATGCTTAACAGACGAGTTCTCGTGCTATTGGTAGAGAAAAGTTTAGTGATCGTTTATTTTTAAGTTATGTAAAGTAGTTGAAACTGGAAAGTTACCGGATTTTATTTCCACGGTCATAATTTTCGTGTATAAATAACCAGGAAAGAAGTACTCTCGTGTTAAATCACTCTCTGTTAACCGTTAATGTTTCACTTTATGCATAGTGTATTCTGTTCTTTGACTAGTGGATTACATTTTTCTGTATATGAGCATTAAGCTATAAACAAGAAAGAATGGCAAATTACATGAATCAAATATTATATCACACGCCATGAACTTACTTACTTTTGACCACCACCCCATCTCCACCCTCACGTATTTTCAAATATTTCGCTCATAAGTAAACTGAAAATTGGAATATTTTGTGAAATTAATTCTTATACCATTAATGTAATCAATTGATTATTTTGGATGCCTGCATAGCGTAGTGGTAACGCGCATCGCTTCTCACCAATGCGTTCCGGCTTCACGTAGTTCACGTGGTCACGTACGTGAGAGGGTACAGTGGTCACCCGTCCAGACTATTTTCAGTTCCTAAACACCTGAATTCATACTTTGACAATCACTTTCGATATCAGGTGTATTTTTTCTCTTTGAAATGAAGGAATATGCCATGATAACCCATGACTGTTTAAAATAACATGCATTTTTTCCCAAGGGAAAGAACACTAACAATAAGAAAACATTTAAGTAATCCAAATTAGCCTAATAATTATGAACAACATAAAAGGTACATAACAAATTCCAAATAAACCTAACATCGTATCAGCTCAAAACAAAGCAAAAAAAAAAAAAAGGCCATACATGATAAAATGTTCCTAAAACATATCCCTATTTTTTAAGATCATCATCGCATGTGAATCAGACATCATATCAATAAAATCGTTTTATTCAACAGAACATATTCTTTCTTTAATCAATCATCTTTGAAAATTAACCAGACATCATGTTTATATAACAAAATGGCATGTTTCCTCTATAGGACATGATCTGTATTAACCAAATACCATTGAGAGTTATCCAGACGCTATTTTGATACAACATAACACGGTGTTCTTTAGACCAGGCATTATTTTTATTTACGAAACATAACCGATCACTATTCGAGTTGATAACGTAAGACAGTCATGGCATTCCTTAGTAGACGTCATTTCATGTCTTGTTCAGTCAAGCAAGATCTTACAAATTGCTCTCGTTTGCTCGGATGACGCTGTATAGTGTCTTCATGTAAAACTTATTATTATTATGAACTATATACATTCTAAATATGAAGAACTGTCAAATACATGTGATTAATATGAAGAACTGTCAAATACATGTACTTAATATGAAGAACTGTCAAATACATGTGATTAGTATGAAGAACTGTCAACATCATGCACTTAATATGAAGAACTCTCAAATACATGTGATTAGTATGAAGAACTGTCAACATCATGTACTTAATATGAAGAACTGTCAATTTCATGGACTTAATATGAAGAACTGTCAAATACATGTACTTAATATGAAGAACTGTCAAATACATATGATTAGTATGAAGAACTGTCAAATACATGTACTTAATATGAAGAACTGTCAATTTCATGCACTTTATGTTAAGTACTGTGTGTCAGGTACATGTACTCTATGTTTAATGTTGTCAGGTACATGTTCTTTATGTTAAGTACTGTGTGTCAGGTACATGAATTCTATGTTTAATGTTGATAGGTACATGTTCTATATGTTAAGTACTGTGTGTCAGGTACATGTACTCTATGTTTAATGTTGTCAGGTACATGTTCTCTATGTTTAATGTAGAGTGTGTCAGGTACATGAATTCTATGTTTAATGTTGTCAGGTACATGTTCTTTATGTTAAGTACTGTGTGTCAGGTACATGTACTCTATGTTTAATGTTGTCAGGTACATGTACTCTATGTTTAATGTTGATAGGTACATGTTCTATATGTTAAGTACTGTGTGTCAGGTACATGTACTCTATGTTTAATGTTGATAGGTACATGTTCTATATGTTAAGTACTGTGTGTCAGGTACATGTACTCTATGTTTAATGTTGTCAGGTACATGTTCTTTATGTTAAGTACTGTGTGTCAGGTACATGTACTCTATGTTTAATGTTGATAGGTACATGTTCTATATGTTAAGTACTGTGTGCCAGGTACATGTACTCTATATGTTTTACTTTTAGTTGTTCAGGTACATGTTCTTTATGTTAAGTACTGTGTGTCAGGACATGTTCTATGTTTAATGTTGTAGGTACATGTTCTTTATGTTAAGTACTGTTGGTCAGGTACATGTACTTTTATGTTTAATGTTGTCAGGTACATGTTCTTATGTTAAGTACTGTGTGTCAGGTACATGATATTCTATGTTTAATGTTGTCAGGTACATGTTCTTCATGTTAAGTACTGTGTGTAAGGTACATGTATTCTATGTTTAATGTTGTCAGGTACATGTTCTTTATGTTAAGTACTGTGTGTCAGGTACATGTACTCTATGTTTAATGTTGTCAGGTACATGTTCTTTATGTTAAGTACTGTGTGTCAGGGACATGAATTCTATGTTTAATGTTGTCAGGTACATGTTCTATATGTTAAGTACTGTGTGTCAGGTACAAAATATGTTTAATGTTGTCAGGTACATGTTCTATATGTTAAGTACTGTGTGTCAGGTACATGAATTCTATGTTTATGTTGTCAGGTACATGTTCTATATGTTAAGTACTGTGTGTCAGGTAAAAGTAAATGCATTTTACAGTCTAAGTTTCATGCCTTGGGCACGTTCACCGACTTTACAGCTTTTACCCCTGGTCATCGGGCTACTTGTATCTATCTATCGATCTCCCTGGGGAGTCTTTCACTTCGCTTATGGCAGCCCACACCATGGCGCCACGGAATTATACCGCCCTCTCAGGTACCCATTTACACCTGGGTGAAGTGAAACAATGCGGGATAAATTTCTTGTTCAAGGAAATTGGCAGTGTCCTTGGCAGGACTCGAACCCGGGACCCCTCGATCCCGAAGCGCGTGTCCTACCACTGGACCACTGCTCCCCAGGTACATGAATTCTATGTTTAATGTTGTCAGGTACATGTTCTATATGTTAAGTACTGTGTGTCAGGTACATGAATTCTATGTTTAATGTTGTCAGGTACATGTTCTATATGTTAAGTACTGTGTGTCAGGTACATGAATTCTATGTTAAATGTTGTCAGGTACATGTACTTTATGTTAAGTACTGTGTGTCAGGTACATGAATTCTATGTTTAATGTTGTCAGGTTCATGTACTCAATTTAAGTGATGTCAGATACATGTTCTCGATGATAAATGCTGTCAGGTAAATGTAGTCTATGTTATTTATGTTAAATGTTGTCAGGTACATGTTATTTATGTTAAATGTTGTAAGGTACATATATTCTATGTTAAATAATGTCAGGTACATGTACTCTATGTTAAGTGCTGTCATGTACATGAACTCGATGTTAAGTGCCGTCAGGTAGAATCTAAATTATTTTGGACTAAAAAAGGAAATTAGGGTATTTGTTTTTCCTCTTTGACTCAGACATAATGTCACGAAATACATTGTACTTTTCATTCCCTTGATATCTTATGATAAAACGCAATTATTTGCACCTGGATGGAGAACTACTTTATTCATATGACATAGCTGTATATCGGACAGCCCGGTTCAAACACATAAAATGAACCTTAATAGTAGCAATTACTTACACAACAGCATTACATCGCCACCGTGTAAAAACATGACTCACGAATACATCGACTGTGATGTGGTGAAGTACAAAAGCAAGTGACAGGGGATTTACCCGATAAAGACTTGAAATATGCAAAGAAAAGATTGCAGATCGATTTCAGTCTCGGTTAAAATCAATTGCAGATTTTAAATCATAGGTGGCTTTCGAAAACCAGAGATGGGAGGTGTACGTAGTTTAATCATTTCCAAAAATATCCATTTTCCCAAATCCTCCCACCCCGAAAAAAAGATCGAATTAAAGACGTATACTATATATTTTTAGACGATTTATATAAGATGATTATAAAATATGAAATAGTATATCATATATATATTAAGAAGAAATGAATACAAGAGATTATGGTGGTTATCTGACTTTAAATCTAGTCGAAATATTTGCTCTCTTTGAAAAAGTAACATAATATACACCAAAAATATGAGGTATTTTTTTATTTTTACCAAATATTTTTATCTATCTTTTTTAAATTACATTTTTCGTAATGTAGTAATTTTTTAAATGTCATGGATATTTATGTTGCGTATCCAATATCTTTCTCAACAGTGATGAAGTCACGTTTACGAGATAAAATGATCGGATGAGGTAATGGTCGATTACTTTTGATTCAGACAAACCCTTCAACACTGATATAAATCTTATTAAATTTATAGGTTGAGAAAATATTTCAGTGGAAAATATATCATATCTTGAGTTTTAAAGCTAGTTTAATTTTATACTGACAGTAGTTAAGTAACTGGGTACTTGTGTACATGAGACAAATATATGCCTCACTTCGTAGACAAGTGTTTTACCATATACATCTCGCCCGGGCCAACTCTTTTTATCCCACCACCGAAGGCAGAGGGATATAGATTAGACGTTGTCCGTCCGACTGTTCGCCCTTCCGTCCGTCCGTCCATCATACGTTGATTGGAACATATTGATTGAGAAGTGCAGTGCATAGGAACTGCAACTCTTCACTTCATGATTTTTTAGTTATTCCCCTTTGTATTTTTCCTATTTAGTTTCTGTTTGGTATTTGAGGTAACCTTAAGGTATTTAAGGTATCAACGTTAAACCCAAAGGTGCATAGATGTGATGAGGAGTGATGCTGTGCATAGGAACTTTAACTCTTCACTTGATAACTTTGGAGTTATTGCCCTTTGTTACTTTTTTTATTACTTGATTTCGTTCGGAATGTAATTCAAAAATGTATTTTAGATATCAACATCAAACTAAATGTGTAGGTACATCTCAATGGGTAGAAGTGCAGAGCATTGGAACTGTAACTCTTTACTTTTTAAGTTATTCCCCTCCGCTAAGTTTGTTTGGACCATAACTCTAAAATTATTTGAGTTACCAACGTAAAAACACAAAGGTGCGTAGATGTCTTTAAGGAGTGAGGCTGTGCATAGGAAATTTAACTCTCTACTTGACAACGTTGAGTTATTATCCATTGCTTTTTTCTCACTTAATTTTGTTCGGAATATAACTCAAAAAGTATTTAGGTACCAATCTTAAACTTCACAGTGTATATAATTATGTTTTTGAGGAGTAGTGCAATGTTGTTTTTTTTTGTTTTTTTTTGACTTGCATAATTCGATATAAAACAAGAGAAATCCGGGTATTTTCCGAACACCTCTCGTACTTGCATAATTCGATATAAAACAAGAGAAATCCGGGTATTTTCCGAACACCTCTCGTACTTTTATAATTCGATATAAAACAAGAGAAATCCGGGTATTTTCCGAACACCTCTCGTACTTGTATAATTCAAAAACAAGAGAAATCCGGGTATTTTCCGAACACCTCTCGTACTTGTATAATTATTAACGTCTTCAGATCATCGCAGCCGGGGATCGAATCTGGTTTCTAACTACGTGATGGATGATCTTATCATTCGGCCACTGGACCCGTCTATACAAGTAATCCTCAACTGTCAATACTGAAACGTGCACAGGCTGGTTCTGGCTCAAACACTCGTAGTGAAGAACTCGGATATAGTTAATAGTCCGTCAAAACTTGTTAAGTCGAAGACAAGGCTTTATCGTACTGTGGATTTTCCAAGCACAACGCAATGCTGTGCAATTACTCTGCAAGGGATTTCTGCAGCCTTTCCAGACATAATGCTGTTCAATTACTCGGCGAGCTGCAATTCATTTAATTCTGACATAGGAATTAGTTTGAATAGAGAATATAAAGCAACGAACAGACTGAATTAATAGAGGACGCGAAGCTGGTTATATTCTAGAATTTATATGGCATTGGGAAATAACACCGCCCGGTTGACTTGACTTGACTATTTGAGTTTACCGTCGCTTCGACAGTATTTCAGTCATATAGCGACGTCCAGCTAATTACAGGTGGAGGAAGACCCCGAATGCACGGAGGCATCCGGGTAGAACCACCGACCTACCGCAAGCCAGCTGGAAGGCTTCTTCGCATGAAAATCCGAATGACCCTGCCGGGATTCGAACCCACGCGTAGAGGGGCTGAGTGAGTGTTAAAGTCAGCGGCTTTACCCTCTCGGCCACGGAGGCCCCCCGCCCGGTTGAAATTAAATCTAAATTGTTATTATTTTTAAAACAGAGAATCGTATACAGAAAGTATTTAATAACTAAATTTTACCTATTAAACGAATTGACCACGTTCAATATACTAGCACAAGCTTATATCCTGAATAATATATTCATGAAGTTTGAAGTCTGTAGTACAAATACTTTCAGAGTTATGTGTAGTCTGTAGTACAAATACTTTCAGAGTTATGTACGTCACAAGTATAATATTCCATACTTTTGAAGAACAAAGGCCCATAACTCTGTCAACTTCAATGATATCCATAAAGTTTGAAGTCTGTAGTACTGTAACAAACTTGAACCGGATCAGGATCGAACCTGGTCCGCCAATGCTCTTATCACTGAGCCGAAGAGTTGATTCCCTGACGCATTTGTCAGAGATTGTATTTATACCTGTGACGACGCATCGTCACATTACTTTCTCCTCCAACCTGAGACTTGGCCTGGAAAACATATGAGTAAGGCAAGTCCGGTTTGGCAGTTGATATTATCCCACCAATGTAACAATCTCGACCCGGCCCAGGATCGAACCCGGTCCGCCGGCGTGAGAGTCCAATGCTCTAACCACTGAGCCAAAGAGTCGACTCCCTGACGCAGTTGTCAGAGATTGTAATTATACCTGTGACGACGCATCGTCTGAGTTACGTGCGTCACAAGCATAAAATTCCATATTTTTCAAAAACAAAGGTCTATAACTCTGTAAATTTCAAAGAAGGTTTGATAAAAATACCCAGGTGCGCATGTTCATGTCCTGAAAATATATCCATGAAGTTTAAAGTTTGTAAAATACTTCCATTTTTTCACCTTCAAGGCGGTTCGATGAAAACACCCAGGTGCGCGAGTTCATGTCCTGAATAATATATCCAGGAAGTTTCAAGTCTGTATTACATATACTTTCGGAGTTATGTGTGTCACAAAGTTTCAGGACGGACTTACGGACGGATGGACGAAGGCAAATCTGTATGCCCCCGCCCATTTTTGGTGGGGGCATAAAGTCTTAGTTTTAAACAATAGCATATGTATTTAAGATTTTTGTTTTGATTTTTGAGTATCATGGCAAAATGATATAGAGTGTTCATCTCGTTGTAACTTTTACAAAGGTTTCAAAAGTTTATTAGAACAAGAAAAATATCTTACTATTGGCATTCCTTTAAGGTTAAGAATAGGTTTAGCACGATTTAGATGCTCAGGTCATAAATTAAATATTGAACTTGGACGCCATGCTGGAATTGATAAAGAATTCAGAATATGTAATTTTTGTATGATTTATCTGACCACCGATATGTAGATGAATTTTACGTATTCTTCAAATGCAAAAGGTTTAATGACATAAGACAATCTTTTTTATTTAGTTGGTATAATGGCAGCACAAACTTAGTAAATTTACATAATTTATTAAACAGTAAAAATAGTATTACTTTAAAGAAAGTAGCAACTTTTGTAACAATAATATTAGAAAAAATAGACAGTGACCATGCTGGGAGATAAGAAGATTGTGGTGCATGAGTGTTTTGTTTGTATTGTGTGCTCGGGACTTAAAGTTTCGACCTAATTTGTATGTAAGACCATATTGTAAGTGTAACTTGTTTGTACTTTGGGTGATGCTGGTGTGGGGTGTGTTAGGGCACAACTCTTAATTTAGTCTGTGTATTGCTTTAAATATATTGTATTTTGGGCCGGTGGCCTTTATTTACAAATAAAGTATCTTGTATTTAAGATTTTTTAAACAATAAAAAAAAAGCAGAATAAATCACATAAACAACTTAAAACAAAAATAAAATTAAAAATAAATTAATCAACGCTTAAACGACTATCACAAATATATATTGAGTAAACAAGACATCTTAAGTATAGATATACACAGATATCACATGCTTGAAACATGAGGCATTGATTCAGACTTGAGGCAGTATTGGGATAACGCGACATGCACTGCATATGCATTTTTCTCCCCACACCAGCTTCTTATATAGTTATTGAATTGACCAAATGAAGAAATGGTTCTAGCCTCATTTGGAAGGGAGTTCCACACCTTTGCTGCCTCATAACTGAAGGACTTTATACCGTATGCTGTTGATTTTGGAGTTACTTCCTCAGCTGTATTTACATACCTGAAATTATAAGAATTATTTTAATATTAACAAAGTCTTGTGAAAACAGTGGACTAATTTTGTTTATAATTGAGTTAAAATTTAGTTTATAATTAATAGTAATACCAAACAGTTTGACCTCCTTTTCACTAGATATAAATGATCCACTTACTTTAAAAATACTTTTTTTTCATAATTTTTCAAGGGATATTGCTCGGAATTTCTCAGGGTTTGCTTTTATCTAATTAAAGGGTTATTTTAGGGCTGGGATTACTTCTTGTAGTGATTTATTGGATTTGGATTGCATAGTTATATAGTTTACTTATTTTCACCAAAAAAAAGAAAAAAAAAAAGAAAAAAGAAAAGAACAGATCCTTAATGAAAATATTGAAAAGGATTGGTCCCGAAATTGATTCCCGGGGAACTCCTTTGAAAATTTCCATTATTCTACTAAAATTTTGACCCCCTTTCACTCACTGTTTTCTGTTTGATAGATAACTACTGAGTAGGTCCACTGCAGATTTTAAGGTGGCGTAGAGGTGACAAACACTATTCTCTTTTTATGTCGAGGGAACGAGATAATAAGTCGAGGGAATGAGATAATAAGTCAAGGGAACGAGTTAATCATCTCGATCGAACGAGATAATAAGTCAAGGAAATGAGATCATAAGTCAAGGGAGCGAGTCAATTATCTCGAGGGAACGACTTATTATCTCGAAAGACCCACTTTCACACACTGTTTTCTGTTTGATAGATAACTACTTAATAGGTCCACTGCAGATTTTACGGTGGCATAGAGGTGACACGCACTACTCTTTTTTTCTCTCGAGAGAACGAGATAATAAGTCGACGGAACGAGTTAATTATCTCGAGGGAACGAGATAACAAGTCGAGAGAAAAAAAGGAAACGAGTTAAATTTCTCGAGGGAACGAGATAAGTCGAGGGAACGAGTCAATTATCTCGAGGGAACGAGAGAATAAGTCGAGGAATCAAGATCATAAGTCGAGGGAACGAGTTATTATCTCGAGGGAACGAGTAAGTCAACCAATCGAATCGAAATAAACATGATAGCCGATTTCAATTTTCACATACAATAATGGATTTGATAGAGGAATAATTTATCTTTCTTTCAGTATATTAACATTATCCTTATCTATAATCTAGACTAAACCGTAAGCTAAATATCGGTTAATGATCCGGAATACCCTAAGTAACTGTATATCTGTCTCAAGTACACATACAGGAGTCATACTTTCCTATCGGTGGCACGTTACTCCCCCCCCCCCCCCCCCCCGAAACAAACAAACTAATTAACACAGATACAAGAAAGAGGTGGCACAGTGTTTCAGTATACAAAATAAAACAAGCAATTAATAAAATTGTAAATGTAGTATAACGCTTCTTTATTGCTATAAACTCATATATAGACTTAAACATAAGTACATAGATTTTTGATAATGTTACCCACAAAGCACGTCATAAAAACAAAATATCAAGTCACGTTCCTTTCAGCGTGAGACTTGATCACTCAGTCAAATTTCATGAAAATGTCGGCAATTAAGTTTTGCGAAAATAGTTTAAAATGCGTACCTCAATAGTCTTTGAAACATAACTTATCAGTATATAAATTAGGGGTGTTGGCAGATCTTGTGGTGGCGCAATCTAATAAATAGAGACTGTGACGTCTCTAGCCGGTGTTAACACATTGTGTGGTGATGTAAATTCATGCTACATTGATCAAGATTGTAAAAGTGACGTTTTAAACTGAGATAATATTAGGTGATAAGATAATGGTATATGATAATTATAGGTGCACGATGTAAGCAAAGCTGTTACTCGTCAGAACTGTAACGTATGTATGCATGCAGCATTTGTATCACAAAAGCAGCAGTTTTCATAATCCCACCTCCCCTTGCGGCTCTCCAACATTCCATTACTCAGTCATTGCTTCTCTGTGGAATGTCCAGAAGACAGTGGATATGTTGGAGTGGTTATTGGTTCAGTCGAATAATTCTCTCTCTCTCTCTCAATTAGAATTCAAATAATACAGATATAATCAGATATATTTCTTACATAATTTAGACACATTTTTTCTGAAGGTTTTCTGTAAAGGATGATTCATATAGCTATTCAAAACTGAATTACTTTATATTGAAATTGATAACATGAAACTCCTAACACTTGTCACGGGTTAGTTCCATGTTAATCGACGTCTGACACATCTAATGTCTTCCTTATTTTCTTTTTAAAATCGTTCATTTTACGTCGATTTGGAACGCCGTTTTGACAACTGATACCTATCCCTCCTAGCGGTTTCTGGCTTGTACAAGTACGTTGCACCAGGGAAGGTCTGGATAGAGATCGAACTTGAATTCGCAGTCAGGTAAAACTGCTGCTTCTTTGACTTTACCTTTTGCCTTATGACGGCAGGTTACGTCTTTGTTAATCAAATTTGTCGGTTGTATGACGTGGAAATGAATCCTACTGAGGCGTGTTAGTCTGTTTATTCTAATGTTTGTTTTACTTTCGTATAAGATTGTACTTTCGCTGCGCAGAGGCAGTCTATACGTATGGTAAGAAGAACAACGTATATATGTAACTAATACGGATTAGAAATGTGTCCACATGACACGGATAGTCACTCCGCGCCCGATGAATGGTCCCCTATCAATCAGTATTCCTACCTCCCTGGTCCCGGAGGCCGAGTGGTTAGAACGTCCGCCTCTGGAGCGGAAGGCCAGTCACGACATACCAGTCGTAGACAATGTCACTGAAGCTCAGCCGCGACATATTATTCGTAGACAATGTCACTCGAGCTCAGCCGCGACATATTAGTCGTAGACAATTACACTGGAGCTCAGCCGCGACATATCAGTTGAAGACAATGTCACTGGAGCTCAGCCGCGACAAATCAGTCGCAGACAATGTCACTCGAGCTCAGCCGCGACATATTAGTCGTAGACAATTACACTGGAGCTCAGCCGCGACATATCAGTCGAAGACAATGTTACTGGAGCTCAGCCGCGACATATCAGTCGAAGACAATGTCACTGGAGCTCAGCCGCGACATATTAGTCGTAGATAATGTCACTGGAGCTCAGCCGCGACATATCAGTCGTAGACAATGTCACTGGAGCTCAGCCGCGACATATCAGTCGTAGATAATGTCACTGGAGCTCAGCCGCGACATATCAGTCGTAGATAATGTCACTGGAGCTCAGCCGCGACATATCAGTCGTAGACAATGTCACTAGAGCTCAGCCGCGACATATCAGGCGTAGATAATGTCACTGGAGCTCATCCGCGACATATCAGTCGTAGACAATTACACTGGAGCTCAGGTGCGACAAATCAGTCGTAGACAATGTCACTGGAGCTCAGCCGCGACAAATCAGTCGTAGACAATGTCACTGGAGTAACTTCCTTTCTTGGCACTCAGCATATAAGGGTAGTTCCAGGACTGATTGTCCCGGTGTAACGTTTACAAGTTCCCTTCAGTTTAAGTCCTCTCCTCGGTAACTTAAAAAGGTTTTTAAATCCCCCTCCCCGAGAAGATAAAAACGTTTTAATATAACCCCTCCTTTTACGTCGGGAAAACGTAAAACTTATACACTGATAAAATAAATGCAATATTTATCATTGATATTTCAATTGATATTAAAGATTAAACGAGGTTAAGAGAAGGCTGGTGAAGCTCCCCCACCCCGGTTTTCAAATGACCCCCTTTTTATGTTTCTTCGTTGGGAAAGTTTATAACCTTATTTTACATCGTATCTAACTATCTATAAGTACTGTTTCACGCCTCATACAGACTGAGCAGGGTGTGCACGCCACAAGTGAAATCTTAAATAATGTGCCGTTAGCACACCTATAGATGTATCTATTTGTATTTAATCATGTATGATTTAAATGATGTTAAATAGGAAAATTTGAAAACTGTTTTATGTTTCGGTGTGTGTTTGTGTGTGGGAGTGGGGGTGGTGGAGGTTGAATCGAGGACTACTCATTTGTTGTTCGTTTTCAAGCTACCACCATTTCAAGTTCCCCCTCACCCATCCCGGGAAACTAAAAAGGTTTTCATGTTACTCCGTGGAAAACGTTCTTATTATGCCATACCCCGAAATATAAAAACACTTGAATTTGAGGGTCTCATGAAATCGTTACACCGGTGTCAGGATAATGTGACTTAGTGTGGTATCATGCCACATGTCGTCAACGTAATACTGCAGTGTGGCAGCACTAATCTGTCTTAACTAGACATAGCCACCAAAATTACTGAAATACTGTCGGTGTGACGTTAGACCCAACAAACTAACAAATTAAGTAACCAGCAATGATTAGCTACAGTTGCGAAAAAAGTCAGAATTGATATACGGAGACACAGAACGTCATAATTTATAGTAGTTTAGAAATACCAATGGGGGGGGGGGGGGGTCATAAAAACATAAATCGTAGTTGATATAGCCCTTGTCCTTCATATTTCCCTTATTGCCAAAAGCATTTGAAGTTCAACGGGCGGTTCCAGAATTAAAATCATTAAAATAAAGACATTACCATATTTTAAGTCTGAAAGGGAGCATAATTCAGAAAAAAAAGAGCTATTATCCTTATCATGCATGCTCCAAGACTTAAACTTATGGTTTTAGAGAGTTACCATTCGATAGCAAATAACTAAGGTCAAGGTCAAGGTCTAATTATCAGAGTGGCAATGCTTTTTGGGAGTATGCGCTGGAATATCTAAAGCATGTCATATGACAGAAAAGCTTATAGGTCGAGGCCAATGAGCTTTGAAAGTTGTATGCAATGGAGAGACCTCTGATGGCACATCATCTCACAGGACATGTGAAATATGGAAATATGGCTCCAACGCACATGCGAACCTATGAAAGTATATACACGAAAACAAGAGTAACACTTTAAATATGATTTATGTCCCTTTGCCATAAATGGAGGGGCATAAAACTATCAGGCGAGTATCTAGGCCTATATTTAATGTAAGCACAGGATTCCCGGTGGGTGTAAGGCAAAGCCTAGGAGACCAGAAGCTCCCGACATCAAGCGAATTTTGAGCCCTAAATTCCCCATTTGCTTGGAAATGTCTAGTATGTAAGAGAGTGCATTTAGCTTTATTGAATTGTTCTTGTATTTCCAGGGTGGAGTAGGTCCATCACACTCGCCATTTTTGTAGTTAGTTTAAACTTATCTTTTTTACATCGATTGGGAAATAAATTCTTTCAACTAAAACTAATCCCTCCGACGGTTCCTCAGTTGGACCATTTCTTCGGGCATAGGAAGGCTATGAAAAACCCTTGCCCTAACGTGTTTCGAATCCACAACCTTCGGATCTGCGGTGGGGTACGTCACCACTAATACACAATTTTCTCTTACAAATACGCCCATCTCACATGTAAGCCAAGACTCGTTTACAAAGGCAAGGACCGTATGCAAAATAAAATCAATAGCAATGCATAATCAATTGACAAATGAACAGTTAATAACGATTTATTGTCATATGGGGATTGTAATATTGACAACATTTATCATGTCATAATAAATTAACCACACCTTAAACTAAACTGTTTAAACATCATACATCATGCGTATTTCTGTCCATCAGTCACAACGTTTTTATCAGCAAAAAAAAAAAGAAAAAAGAAAAAAGGATAACATAATGTGGTTGATCACAGCAAACGGAATTACCATTGAGCATTGAGTGAAAGACACACTTCCAATTCCAGAAAGGACACCGATGAAGAAACACACTGTTCTCTTATCTTGGGAGTCCAGTTTCAGTTTTTATTGCATATCTCAATTTATTCGTTTTCATTGTTTGCATTGTTCTGTATCACGTGGCGTACAGGCGTTCGCCTGGATACGTGCCTGACTATACACATTATTTTTCTTTTATTTTGATCTAGATTTTCTTTATTTTGACAAACCTCAAGCGTTACCACCATAACAATATGTTATCTGTGACGGGACATACATTTATGTTGCTCAACTCATACATGCATGTGAAAGTCATTTTAAATAATTTTCATGAGCAGAATCGCTTTTTGCTTTATCATAATTACAGTGTTTATCGTCATAATGAAAAAAATCGGACACTAGGGGAATGCATATACAAGAGAAAGATATGGATTGTCTCACTGCAATGTCATACCGTAGACATTTGGCGTATTACCACACCCTGTCATATCATCAATTGTCCTGGGATAACCATTATGTGCTTATGTCAAGCAAGGTTGCTACTATGTATTTATACATTGATTCATATCAATATTTTGATTAGGGAAAAAACCCACAACCTCCCTCTTTCGAAAACATTCTGCCAATTATTTCCTTATAGACTATCCCCTCTCTCTCAATAACCCGTATACCTCATATGCATTTGATATACATATGTATATCCTAATAGTGAGCATGGAATATCGAGATTATTTAGGATGGGGCCTCCGTGGCCGAGAGGGTAAAGTCGCTGACTTTAGCACTCACTCAGCCCCTAACCGCGTGGGTTCGAATCCCGGCAGGGTCTTTCGGATTTTCATGTGAGGAAGCCTTCCAGCTGGCTTGCGGTAGGTCGGTGGTTCTACCCGTATGCCTCCGTGCATTCGGGGTCTTCCTTCACCTGTAATTAGATGGGCGTCGCTATATGACTCAAATACTGTCGAAGCGACGGTAAACTCAAGATTATTCAGGCGGATCATGATGTGCACACCTGACTGAGCAACGTTTAAAATAGAAGAAAAATCGCATGAAAATATCACTTCATAAATGTGCCGATGCTCATACTAGCAATACAAGTCACTATCAACGTTCGAGTTTTGTTGTCCGAAAACTGGGGAAAGAAATATCAAAAATGAGGGTTTCCGGTTCTCTTTTGTGCTGTTTTCTTCTTGGATTCGTCATTTGTGCATTTGCATATCCGAAAGGTAAGCCTTATGATTATGATTACAAAACAATATATTAAAATTATAATTATTATTTATTATGAATTCATGATAGTAATATTTTTTTTTTCTAAAATGATAAATTGTCAACCGACATTTTTTTTTAAATTCCTAAAATAACGATGTTTTAAAAATGTAGAAATATATTTTTTGTAACATCCACGTGAAAGAATTTACATAGAACTAGATTTATTTTTTTCTCTTTACCTTTTGGATATAGTTTTTTTAACTGAAATAATAGAACATCTGCAATAATGTGTATTTTACGTAAGATGTATTAAAAAAAAAACAAATTCACGGTAAAAACAGTGCGAAATAATTAGGTGTGAACAAGTACATTCCCTTATGAAGAACATCATGTATTTAAGTATCAAAGTATCAAAATATTAACTTTTTTCCACTTCAATAATGTGTATTTTACGTAAGATGTATTAATATGTAAATAAAGATCATGCAAATACAAACACATAATGCCATCTGATATCGGATTTAAAAGTTTTTTTTAAGTTAGCATGGGAAGTGTCATCAAATATCACAAATAAAGAAATAAAAAAATGGGCAATTGTAAGATCTTTTTTTAATAAATACAGTATTCAAGGGAATAGTACCGTAATATGTTCTGTACGTTAAAAAGCAAGTCTCTATTTTTTAAGAGCATGTAAAAGATTTCTTTTTTGTTTTTTCTTCTTTCCTTAGTTTTCTTTCATGATGAAAATGCCCGTTTGAATTGGTGATATTTGAAGAAGGTACATACATGTATACCTTACAAAAAAGGTATATAAAAAGTGAAATTTTAAGTAGATTATTCATATACATGTATTGTTTTTTTTTTTTTTTTTTTTTTTTTTTTTTTTTTATTATCATTGATTACACATTATTTTTTTTTTATTTAGGGAATTATATAAAATTTCTTAAAAAGAAGTCTCTTCATAGTAATATGTATACAGTAAGCTTGTTTTTATCAAGTTATTCTATTTTGTATATAAAGGAAAGTAAGATAAATATACTGCCAACAGTTATCCACTTTTTTCTAAACCCAAACGTGATATTTTCTTCGAACCATTTTTCATCCTGTTTCTCAAGCATCAAAACAATAGCTTTAAAAATAATATAAGTCATATGGAGGCTATTCGTTGCCAAAACTCCAGCCTTGTTGATCTGAGTTGAACCGTTTATCTTCCGACAAAATACACAATTCATTTGAATTTCTTAGTATTTAAACTCCAGAGATACATTCTTGGACTGAATTTGCCGATGCAACATTGTAAATACGTATTTCAACAAAATGCATTTTGATAAACTACAAAACGCCTTCTTACTTTAACGCTCGCAACTTTACATTGTCCGACCATCATGATTCGGCTCAGCTTAATCCAAGTTTTCACGTTTGCAATGTTGATAAATAAACTCCGCCCATTTCCCCGCCCACTACATCATCGTAAATAAACGTAATTGTCTGCTCACTTTCGGTATTTCCGACAACGACTGGCAAATCTCCACGCAGTTATCTCCCATGTACGAATAAGGGAAGTGTTGCAGCGTGTAGGTAAATGCATTATGAGAATTAAACAGTATCACAATTATTTACTAAGCATCATGTGTTTCAGTTGCATGAGTGCCATTGTATGCAGGTATTGAATCAACATCAGAAGATATAAAAAAAGATTAGTTTTTGAAACGTAACACCTACATTGTAAAGCCAGCAATATAAGCGCAGCATGGTGTAAATTTATATTTAGTTTGTTATATCCCTAGCCAGGATTTTAACGTTGATGTTTTTTTAATCGAGCAAACAAAGCCATATGATATGAAGACCCACTTCACCACAATTGAGCTTTTTTCAAAATTTAATATCTAGCCACTGCCATTACTTGTGTTGTGAATTCGCGCTCAATGCCACTTTCATAAAAAAGTCGATTTTTTTTAATCACAATTTTCAGAAAAACAATGCATAATTTTCACAAATAGAACTGAGGTGTACCGGACTCAATTTTTTAAATAACAATTCAAGAACACATCCTAAATTAAGGTGCCTTAAGTAGTCAATATTGACTATTGGCAGTATAAAGTTCAAGTTGAAGTATTCATTATGTCTTTAATCAGGAGATGTTCTATAAAGATATAAGATATCTCCTGCTTTAATAAAGATTGATCCTTTGCTTGTCACCTAGTATATTAATGTTTTAAATGCAAAAAAAGTGTCTAACTTCCAAAATTATTTTGAATCTCTGTGTTTGTTCATATACATACCTGCAGATTGATTAATTTCTTTAAATACACAAAAGTTACATGTCACCAACTGTCTGTGTCTTAATCCAACTCTTAATGATTTTTTTCCAGACTGTAAAAATTACTGCTTGACTATAAATCAAGATTTTTTATGCAAAACAAATATATTTATAGAAGGAATAAGTCAAATTGATATTTAAGGTTCAGTTAAGTTGCTGCTTTACTATTGTCCAATTTTCAAGTCAAAACAGGTAGAAGATTTGCTACAGATAGATCTATATTTATTTATTTACAGGCCAAATTCTAGCTGCTGCCTTTCCCAGTAATATTAAGTAACATTTAATTACTATATCACAAATATAACCTTAATACTAGGGTATGACTGGATAAGAAAAAAAGAGAAAAAATCTATGCAGTTTCTAATGTAAAGCTTTCATTTCTTAATATTCACTTATAACGTTAGTAAAATTAAAACCAAAATTATGAAGGCTTAAATGTCTGTACATAGCAACTTCCCTTTCATAGATCTACATAACATTTTTTCAACCATATTTTTTTTCGTTTTCATTTTACCATGTATATATTAAAAGAGCCCAAAGGTAAGTATAATGATTAACAATTAATGTATATAAAATTATTGTATCTACAAAGTATCATTTTCAGACTCAGGTAAATACGGTATCTTTTTGTACTTACCGATTTATCATGGTGTAAGAGTTACCTCTCTTTATTTTCCGCTCATGAAATTTGGCTCCGCCTTTAAATCTTCGCCTATTTCCGTGATACTGCCATATATGGAAGTTTCAAAATCGTCTACAAATATTAATCGCGTAGAAATGTAAAAGTCAAGTATGCAGTTGTAAACCTGAGAGTGTTATCTGATGCGGCTCCATTCTCGAACGTCGTGATGTACGGTGTAAAACGTGTTGTGTATGCCGTTGTACATTTCGTAAATTTGAGTTTGAAAAATTATAAATATTATTTGCATTTTAGCTGCATGTTACCAAATTACATTCTAGAAGTAAAAACGTTACTAGTTAAATCGAGGTAATCAAAACGCACAATACGAGCACAATATGTACCTCTCGAATAAACGTTTATACTTTTACAAATCTGTTTAGTTGAACCGAAGTATAAATTGTCATGATTACAAGGCTGGATTTTTGGCAACGAATAGCCTCCATAAAGTCATACTGTGACAGTTCCTTGGACCATTTACATCCCCTCTCTATGCACTGGAGAAACTAGCAGGATATATACCTTCACTTAAATATTACTTAATGGTTTTCACTGACACGGCGTGATTAAACTCGTTGATAAAAATCATATAAGTCGCACTTTTATTTCCAAGTTAGTTTGAAATGATTAATAGAACCTCACTATCACTACATGGTTTATTAATTATTACCGTCAATCGTTTTTATTTGTAGGGGAAAGAGTAAGTTGAAAAGTATTTTGCGAATTATTTCGATGTCAGATTATTTGAATAGCATGTGTTTACTAATGTGTGTCAAACACCTACCTAGAGCTGTATTACTAAGCCTCGCAGTTTTGATTCATTGTACATGTATTGCTTTCTACTTTCTAATAAAAATAACTTATTTTCTTCAGATCACACACACACACACACACACACACACACACTGTAACGATATGTAGAATGTAAGATATTATGCATCTCTAAATTATATATATTACAATTCATGTGAATTACTTTATTTTTTACATTCTAGTCAATCTATTTCGGGATATTGATGAACTCCTTGACGAACAATATGTTAGAAACAGAAGGTCTGCTGAAGATTCGACTGGTGTAGACATAACAGGAGGCTCGGCAACAGAACCGAAATCTTCCGAGGCTCAGACAGGTGGAGGTAACGGAAGAAGAGAGATTGTTCTCTGGACTCAGGGTCAACAGACGCTTCTGGAACATCAGATACGAGCACAGGTGACGGTGAACGCAAGAAGAGAAGTGATTCTTCGGAATCAGGATCAACAGACGCCTCTGGAACATCGGAGTCGAGCACAGGTGACGGTGAACGCAAGAAGAGAAGTGATTCTTCGGAATCAGGGTTAACAGACGCTTCTGGAACATCAGATTCGAGCACAGATGACGGTGAACGCAAGAAGGAATCAGGATCAACAGACGCTTCTGAAACATCAGATACGAGCACAGGTGACGGTGAACGCAAGAAGAGAAGTGATTCTTCGGAATCAGGATCAACAGACGCTTCTGGAACATCAGATTCGAGCACAGGTGACGGTGAACGCAAGAAGAGAAGTGATTCTTCGGAATCAGGATCAACAGACGCTTCTGGAACATCAGATACGAGCACAGGTGACGGTGAACGCAAGAAGAGAAGCGATTCTTCGGAACCAGGATCAACAGACGCTTCTGGAACATCAGATACGAGCACAGGTGACGCTGAACGCAAGAAGAGAAGTGATTCTTCGGAATCAGGGTCAACAGACGCTTCTGGAACATCAGATTCTTCTTAGACACCAGTATTGATTTCAAAGTCCAGAATCACAAAATGATATTCAACTTTGAAGAATTTGCTTAGTATAAACTCTTTGCCTATATATGTTGTCAAAAATTTCAGTTTTATATACATCTCTTAACCAATTGTAAAAATATTTGCTGAACATCTTAGTCATCAAACTTTCTATTTTTGATTTGACTTGCATGACGTTGAATCAATAGTTTTTATTTTCAATTACTATGACTTGTCTTACCGCTCTCGATGAGGACATACAACCACTTGGCCTCCTTAACCAGTTTTTATTTTGTATCTCAACATTTAAGGATATTTGTAACGATTTGACCTGTTCATGGCCATTTTTTTCTGTATTGATCACAAGATTTAAGTTCCATTTATAAAATGCCATTTCTTGCAAAAAAACAACAACAAACAAACAAAAAAACACACTTTTGTGAATTTGCCAAATAATGACAGGAATTGGCTAAATCGTTGTAACTCATTTTTGAGTCTCTTTTCTATTATTTTGACAAAAACTATGCGTAACAAGAGCTGTCCATAAGACAGCGCGCTCGACTTTTCTCAGTTGCTAAGACACAGTTTTATGGATTTTAATAGTATGGTACATATCAATGATGATATGTTCTAGTTATAGTAGAAATTATTCTATCACCTCCAATAAACAAATATGACATTTTTAATTGGTGAAATTAGCATGCAGAATCAATTTGAGAATGTGGTGTGCTGATCCGCCAACTCCAGTGCTAAAATTGAAATGGTGAAATTAGCATGGAGAATCAATTTGAGAATGTGGTTTGCTTACGTAATTTAAACAAAACATACTAACGCCATTAAAGAAAGGGCCAATCTTTGATGTTATTAGAGGTTGTTGCCCAACCTATCTGCTATTTGTAAATACAGCCAAAAAATATCTAAGTATAAAAGGGTAAAATTGAAAATACACTGCATATAGGATTATGGGCCCTGCCAGTAAAGTTGAGGTAGTGTGGGTAAACATAAATAAGTATTCCAAGTTATGGTGGAATACCTGTGATAGTATTGAAAATATACAACTTTGTAAAAAAATTAACCATGATTTCGGCTGTTTTCTAAGTATGAAAGGGGCATAATTCAAGAAGTAGTACAGCCATGGTTATGGGCCTTGCTAGCAAGGCAGAGGTAGTGATGGTGAATAAGTACCTGAAGTTTCAGTCAAATACCTTAGATAGTATTGAAGATATACAACTTTGTAAAAACTTTAACCTTGATTTTGGCTGTTTTGTAAGTATGGAAGGGGCATAACTCCAAAAATAGGGTAGCCAGGGTTGTGGGCCTAAGAAGTAAGGTAGAAGTGATGATGGTGAATATGTATTTTAAGTTTGGGTGGAGTACCTTTGATAGTATTTAAGTTATTGATGTTTGAAAAAAACTTTAACCTTGTGTTGTAACGCCGACGCCGACGCCAACGCCGACGCCGACGCCCGAGTGACAGTATAAGCTCTCATTTTCTTCGAAAAGTCGAGCTAAAAATAATGGTCAGCTAACGCTTTCCTTTCAGGTACATAGCATTACATTAAGCATGAGTTTCCATGTGACTCTATGGGAAAATAGCCGGTGGTGCTTAGCAAACTTTGAGTAGTATATTTTAAGAGAATACTCCATGATTGAAAATGATTGAAAATGTTTCCCATGTCATTACCCCCCCCCCCCCCCCCTCCATTAAACTGGCACAGTTTACCGAACCTGAACATTAATTTAGCGAAGATTCAATGGAAGGTGAAAATACGTATCTATGTATAGTGAAGACACTGAATTATCACAACAGCTTTCCGTCAGACAGTGCTCTCAATCGAATAGTCCACCCATTATTAAATTTTAATCATGGTCGTCCAAATGCTTAAAAAGTCTTCAGTGTAGATTCAAGCACCCATTTGCTTGGAATAATAGGTTTGCTCAAAGTCTTTAAAGGCTTGCACAGATTATAAAATTCCCACAATCACTTGATTGATCAAGATCACAATTTAAACATGGATGGGATACATTAAGTTACAAGGTTTAACTACAATATCTAAGAGATGCAAACTCCGGCGCACTGGATTGGTTCCGCAAAAGACTGGTAACTAATCTAAATCTCACAAAAGCACGTAACAAATCGTCTAATATAGAACGCCACAGCTGTCTTATGTTCGGTATTGATGTTTAGATGGGTCCATATTATGTAAGGTTATAAAAATCATATGTAGTTATTAGTTATAAAGACATCATGTGTGGTTTTTAAGTCATTATATGAGACTGTAATATCATCATGTCGGGTTGATTTGCCATTTTGGGTGGTGCAGTTCCTTCTGGATGTCCACTTGACTTATGTGGTTTAGTTGTCCTTCTGTTACCTCCACTTGACATTGTGATCGGTTGATTAGTATTTCATCCTGTTCATTAATATGCTGACATGTACAGGTAGTGTGCTGTGATGTTGTTCTCTCCTATGTGGTTCATTCGGCACATGTGCTGTTCGGATGAAGTCCGAAATGTTGCGAATTGACGATACCAAGTTGGTTTACCGTTATTTCCTTATTTCACTGTTTTCCTGTTTTCATTTATTTAACGTTGTATGTTAAAGGACAACCAAAATTTAAAGATCCCTCGTAGACAATATACAAGTATATTTGCCAATTTTTGAAGTTGCAAAAAGTCACATTCTAGTAGTATTTTTCAGGGGCGTAGCTTGGATCCACTAAATGTGTAGGTATGTTTTCCTACCGCGGAGTATCTGTCGGGGGACTTTGGATAATTGCATGGCCGTGTGAACAATCTGATTGGTTTTGAGGCTTTGTTTTTAATGGGAATATACCCATTTTATGTAGATTTTCAAGCAATAATTAAATATTCATTAGTAGCCTTTACACTCATGACTCTCACTCATAACGCTCTGAGAAAAAACGTGCAGCTAGATCAGTTGTATGTAAGCACCTAATATCATGAATTTGTAATAATTGTTGTTACGTGTGTGTGTTTGAATTACACTTGAGACTGACATTAGAGTTTTTATTTAATACTTACTGTGTTTTATCAGTGAGATTAAATCTACATCTCACGTGGGGCCTCCGTGGCCGAGAGGGTAAAGTCGCTGACTTTAACACTCACTCAGCCCCCTCACCGCGTGGGTTCGAATCCCGGATTTTCATTCGGATTATCATGTGAGGAAGCCTTCCAGCTGGCTTGCGGTAGGTCTGTGGTTCTACCCGGATATTTCCGTGCATTCGGGGTCTGTAATTAGCTTGACGTTGCTTTATGACTGAAATACTGTCGAGGCGACGGCAAAAATTAAATAGTCAAGTCATATCTGTATCTCACAATGTGGGTGATATAGATCTGCCGGGACTACCTATTTACATATAAAGGGTATGTACATGGATATGTAGCAGCAGTAGACATAAAATAAAAACAAAATTTGTTTTGAGTGAATATGGAATACATCTCATTTCGAGGTGATACATGTACAATCTTAACATTTTCGCGTGCGCTACGCACTCTTGAATATATTAGATAGAATCACTTCTCGATGAGATATTTTCCATTTTCACTCAAAACAAACACATTTCCTCTATGTATTAATCAAATGACTTACTCCCTATAATATAAATTTAATAACAGAAAACACATAATTAACGCTCTTAAGCATCGTCATATCGATGCATAAATATTACATAAGTAGAACATATAGTTTCGTGCATTAGTGCATTTGCATTAGAAAAACGTAAGTCTTAAAGGCAATATACAAGTTTCAAGCAAAATTATTAATTTGTTTTAGGTCTGTCGTTTATAAAATATGTACCCTTAAACACCCAGAGGAGAAAAGTAAATTTATGTATTTTGCCTCATAAAATCAAATTACCGCAAAGCAGACTTTTTATTACCTAAAATGTGTCTTTTAAGATAATAATTTACGTATGTATGAGTATTGCGTGCGTGTGAATTACGTCTGCAGTAAATGTCATTTCATTTTTGAGATCATATAGATTGTGGTTTTGTAAGTTTACTGAATTGGAAGACCAATTTTCAGTATTTCAATAATTTAAAATTTAGATAACTATTGAGATGTTAAAACAAAAACACGTTTTTCCAACTCACTCGTTATTGAAAAACATATACTTTTACGTTACATATAAACATAATATTGTTTATAATAATTCGAAAGTTCACTTTGATACCATAGCACAGATTCTTTCTAACTGTTTGACCACTATTTCGCCTTTCCGGGCTGTTTTTATTTTTAGTCTTTGAAAAAAAAAAAGTGTAGGCATGTGCCTAATGTACCCATAGAAAGCTAAGCCATTGTTTTTAAATGCAAATTCTCAATAAAAATGTAGTTTATGTTAAAAAAGCAAATATAACTATGTTTTACTTTTTAGAATTTTCTTACATCAGTGGATTTCATCTGAAAAAATAAAGAAAATATCTCCTGATAAAATACATTGCATTTACAACATGACAAAACTGTAATTAGTAAAAAGTATTGCAAGTGAATGGAAATCACAGAAACCTATCTGTTATGTTCAATTGTCTAAGCGAAATGTTTATATTTTATTATGCAATTTTTACTTAATTCTCAATAAAAAGTTTTAGTTACAAGAAAGGCGTTTAAAAAGGGTGTTTTTATTGATCAATGTAATAATTTCAACAAATTTTTTGATCAATGTAATAATTTCAACAAATTTTATCAAAAATTGTTGAAAGTTGTTGAATACAGTTTATCATATCACCAGACTTACATTGTGGTATAAACTGCCTATCGAACTTTAACACTCACTCAGCCCATCACCGCGTGGGTTCGTACCCCGGGCAGGGTCATTAGGATTTTCATGTGAGGAAGCCTTCCACCTGGCTTGCGGGAGGTCGGTGGTACTACCCGAATGCCCCCGTGCATTCCGGGTCTTCCCCCTCCTATAATTAGCTGGACGTCGCTATATGACTAAAATACTGTCGAAGCGACGGAAAACCCTCAAATAGTCAAGTCAAGTCAAGCCTTAATCAGAAATGATAGGATAAATAGAATACTTGGTAAGTGTTGAATGAAGATAAGTTTATCCTGCTCGGTTTAGAAAATATAAAACGATCGCCAAGGATCGCGGTTTATTTTTTATCATTTCGGATGAAATCCATTGATGTAAAAAAAAAATCTTAAAATGAAAAAAACTAGAATGTGAGTCTTTGCAACTTCAAAAGTTGGTAAATATACTTGTTTGTATATTGTCTAACACAAAGGAATCTTAAAATTTGGGTGTGTCCCTTAACATCCAACATAAAAGAAATGAAAATAAGGAAATGTCCAACTCGATGTCGTCAATGCGCAACATTTCGGACTTCATCGGAACAGTACATGTGCCGAATGAACCACAAAGGAGAGAACAACATCACAGCATATTACCTGTACATGGCAGCATATTAATGAACAGGATGTAATTCTAATAACCTGTCAAGTGACATAACAGAAGGACAACTGCACCACACAGCAAGTCAAGTGGACATCACGGAAGAAAAAATGCAACACACAGCAAGTCAAGTGCACATTACAGAATGACAACTGCATCAGACAGCAAGTCAAGTGGACATAACAGAATGACAACTGCATCACACAGCAAGTCAGGTGAACATCACAGAAGGACAACTGCACCACACAGCAAGTCAAGTGGACATCACAGAAGGAAAACTGCACCACACAGCAATTCAAGTGGATGTAACAGAATGACAACTGAATCACACAGTAAGTCAGGTGAACATCACAGAAGGACAACGGCACCATACAGCAAGTGAATTGAACATCACAGAAGGAAAACTGCACCACACAGCAATTCAAGTGGCTGTAAGAGAATGACAACTGCATCACACAGCAAGTCAAGTGGACATCACAGAAGGACAAATACACCACACATTAAGTCAAGTGGACATCACAGAAGGACAACTCCCACCCTTAAGTCAATGGTCACAGAAGGACAATACACACACAAAAAAGTCAAGGACATCACAGAAACAACAACACCAACACAAGTCAATGGACACACAGAAGGAAAACTACACCACACTTTAAAGTCAATGGACATCACGGGAAGGGACAACACACCACAATTAAGTCAATTGGACATCACAGAAGGAAAATACCCCCAAAAAATAATCAAGTGGACATCACAGAAGGAAAACCACACCACACATTAAGTCAAGTGGACATCACAGAAGGACAACTACCCCACCATTAAGTCAAGTGGACATCACAAAGGGACAACACACCACACTTAAGTCAAGGGGACATCACGAAGGACAAACTACCCCACACATTATGTCAAGTGGACATCACAGAAGGACAACTACCCCCCACACATTAATCAAGTGGACATCCAGAAGGACAACTACACCACACATTAAGTCAAGTGACATCCCCAGAAGGACAACTACACCACACATTAAGTCAAGTGGACATCACAAAGGACAACTACACCACACATTATGTCAAGTGGACATCCAGAAAGACAACTACACACAAATGTCAAGGGGACATCACAAAGGACAAATACACCACCATTAAGTCAAGTGGACATCACAGAAGGACAACTACACAACACATTAATAAAAGGGGACTTCACGAAGGACAACTACCCCACCTTTAAAGTCAATGGACACACAAAAGGGACAACGAAACCACCCAAAATGGCAAATCAACCCCATGAATATTACAGCCCAATAAAATTAACAACCACGCAAATGTCTTTAAACCCACACAATGACATTACAACTCCTATGAAAATATTACAACCTTTTACATGATAATACTACAACCCCACATGATGATTTAACAACCCAACAAGAGACATTAAAAACCTCACAGATGATATAAAACCCCCCAAAAAGATAACATAACAACCCCCATAAGATAACACGATCCCTCAAAATGCATATGGCCCCATCTAAACATCAATACCAAACATAAGACAGCTGTGGCTTTCTATATACAATACTCGAAAACTCACGTTTTCATATTTTTCCTTTCTAGAAAGTATGTAAATAAAGTGTATCTTTCATGGGAAATATCTTGCCAAAAAAAATAATTTTAAATTTATTTAATTAAAAAAGTAATAAAAAATGGTTATAGTAAAATAGAAAAGTATCGCTGAAAAACTATGAAATGTTCGTTATTTTTCTGCTACACTAATGTATTTAAATCAAAATTTTAAAAAAATTTTTAAAATAAATCCAACTGAAAAAATTCCATGTTTGAGAAAAATATTTTTATAATAGGAAAAATTTCCCTCGTATTTTTCATACTTTTGCAATTTTGCAAAATTAATTTATCTGAATAGCCTACACAATATTTTCAACGGCTTTAACAGGATTTTTCCTACTCGTTTAAAAGTCTTTGGCCTTTATAAAATACTGCCATACTGACTTAGAACGAACCCGCTGTGTACGAAAGGGTTCTTGCAACTCGTTCTATGGTAGCATACATTTCGCATCGGGCAACTTTGCATTTAATTTTTACAGAATTTTTTTTTCATAGAAGTGGTGGTCCCTTTTTGTTTCTGGGATTCATAAAATCAAACATACAGCACTTTTCCACCAATTTAAACAGTGATCCGTTTTTACTAGCTCCGTCGAACAAAATAAAATTATACAACATTATTTAGTTCTGATTTACGCAACAGAACCAAAGAAAGGTAACTAATTACGATTTTGAAAAAAAGTAAACAATAACAACACACGAATTATAAAAAAACAAACAAGAAATATTTTTTTTAAAAAAAATTTCGGGGTAAGAAAAAGAAAATAAAAGTGTTACAATAAATATATTTAATAAATAATGTTGGCAAGTTTTAAATCCTGTGGTTTTAAAATAATGCATAAAACGTATTTGCCGCAAATTTATGAGATTAATAACTAGAAAAAAAGGACCCCCCCCCCCCCCCATAGCCTAAACAAATTTCCTATCTTTTTTTCTAAAATTTTTGACACTGAGCTTAAAAAATTTTTTTTAAAACCCTCCCAATTTACACAACACAAATAGTGCAATTTTTTTCGGGGTGCAGTATAACTTTACCTAAAATACTAAACGTATTTCTCCAACTGCTACCCGGCCAGCGGGTTCGCCCCCCCCCCCCCCCCCCCCAAAACCCCCCCCCCCCCCCCCCAAAAAAAAAAAGGGGGGGTTTAAAAAAAAAAAAAAAAAAGGGGGGAAAAAAATTTTGGGGTTTTAAAAAGTAAAATTTTTAAATTTATTTTTAATTTTGGAAGATTTTAAATATTTATGGTTTTTTAAATTTAAATTTAAAAGGGGAATTTTAATTTTTAAAAATTTTAAATTTATTTAAAATTTTAACCCCCTTTAAAAAATAAAATTAAAAAATGATATATATAAAAAAAAAATTTAAAAATTTTTCCCAGAAAAAATTTTAACCAAAATTAAATATAAAAGTAAAAGGGTTTTTCCCTATAAGGGCTTTTTTGGAATGAATTTTTGCGACTTAAACGGGTACCAGTACGGGGAGTTCACACAACACACACCCACACACACACACACAACTTTCGGGAACTAAATGAAATTTAACAAAAACAACATCCAAATAAAAATCATTTTCTGAAGAAAAAAAAACATGTATTTATAATAAACGGGTTAACCCATGCGAAACCCTAATAAAGGGGTTCAAAAAATTTAATGATTTTATTACAAAAAATCAAAAACATGCCCCCGGGACATCAGATTGACAATCCGAAGAAAAATTGAACATTGTAATAATATTTTAAGCTTATAAGGGGAAAAAACGAACAGGGGTCAATTAAAAGGGGGAAAGTACAATTCATTATTTTGTACCTGCAAAAAAACCTTTGTTGATTTTATCATAGGGAAAATTCCAAGCCAAAATCATATGTCTGTATCTCTTTTTCGCACTGAAGTGAAATCGGAGTTTAAACCATAAAATAATGGGTTTAAAACATGTAAAAAAAGGGCTATTTTTTTCAAAGGCAAAATGTGTTTGCAAATTCAAAAATACGTTGTTATTTAGCAATGCCATCGCTTTTTTTATTAATTATACAACACAAATATCGATGATTTTTGACGGGAAACTAGTCACCTCAGTGATAAATCTTGCGGAAATAAACCTTGAGATATTATTGTAAAAATAGTATTTATTGTGTGGTGTGGTGGTACCTGTGGACGAGCCCCACTCCCCGGGTTTAATACGTTTTTTTAAAGACCACAACTGTTTATTTTTTCAACTGCTTATTTTTATTTTTAATTTTTACTAAAATGGGGGTTTTTTTTGGGTTTTAAAAAGGGAAAATTAAATTGTTATTTGTTTTTTTTACTGGGCAATCATGAAAGAATGCACCCTGAAACTCCCTTTTACGACGGAATACCAAACTAATTTTTCAAATCAATGAAACGATGCTTTTTCCCAAATCCCTTTGGTTGTTAACCAAGATTTCTTTGGTTCAATAAATAGGGCAAAAACTATTTCCCCACACAAAACACACGAAAACAGAAGATACGCAGTTTTTCCACACTGCAATTTGTACACGTGTAAATTTATTTTCGACTAAATTTTCTTTGGACAACGAGTAATCGTTGAATAGAATTATCTGTACAGGGGTTTTCCGTAATACAATGTAACCCCTTTTGCAATGATCAATAAACAGACTTTGGGATATCAAATAGCCCGGGCCCCGGTGGGCCAGAGGTCCAACACTTGGATTTTAGGCTCGATTCCGACCGGGGTCCTGTACTGTGTACTGCTACGGGAAAAGGGGAATAAAATAATTAAAGAAATAAATCAAATAATGTAGATGTATTTACACATATATAAAGGTGGGTGTTTTGAATTTTTTAAAAGGGACGATCCCTTTATCAGTACTGGGCAATCATGCCGAATGGAAAAAAACATAAAATAAGTGAGATCCCCCATCCGATTTTCAGTCCCCTTCAATATTTGATTTCAAAACTAAGATCTAAAACTGAATCATTTGTAGAAAACTAACTAATTTTCAATTATTCTTGTTTTATCAAATTTAAAGAAGACGTAGATTTTCATAGAAAAAAAAATAGTAGGGTTTAAACCCACAGCTTTAGTTCCCGCTAGGGTTTACATTTGTTTTCCCCAGGGGCAAATTTAGCTGTGTTTTTTCCCTAACATGAATATACTTTAATACAGATACATTTCCCCCCCAAAGAAATGATTTTAAAAGTATGGTCCCCTTTTCCCCTTTTATTCTTTCTTTCGTTCCCATAAAACAGTTACCTGTGTGTATGCGTACATTCTCTGGAAATTTTTGACCGTCCTTTGACCAAAATCCCAAACATAAGAAAAAACTCAATATTAAAACCACTTTCAACATACCCATCAGTGGGCTTATTATTTAAGTTTTACGGAAAGGAGCCTTTTTTAAAATTTAAAAAGAAATCAGAAACAAATCCGAGAGTTTCAACCTTAAAAGAATATTCGTTTTTCAAAATGTTCGAGGGTTTGAATGAGGTTTATATTTAACTA
>CM037794.1:2115865-2165865 GCA_021229015.1 Solen grandis | reverse complement strand
ATCTCACGCTCTATCGTCAACCATACCGTACACAATTTAACAGCCTCCTTTCGGGATTTTTTTTGCGCGTAAAGTTAAATCTGTGTTTTGGCGTGTGTATTTTGGCTGGTTGGTGGTGAAATGAGGGTGAAAAAGGAGGGGGGATGGTTGAGAGACCCCCCGGCGTTATTTTTGGGCAGGGGAAAAGCGTTTGAATGTGTGCGAGAAGCGGCGAAGAGTGCGCGCAGTGTGCGCGAAATGTGTGCGAATTGTGTAAAAATGAGAGAGGGAAAGATGTTTGAGACATTGGAAGAGGGACAAATATGAAAAGTGATTAGACATTTTTTAGTTACGTAACGTTTTATTATAAAATATGCATAGAAATAGCACATAAAGGAGTTCATTGTAGATGCGAAATGCAAAAAAAAAAAAAAAAAAAAAAAAAATGAGAGAGAAAGTTTTTTTTTACTTCTTCTTTCTTCTTACACGCATTCATCCCAGACACAAATCAAATGGGCAGAGTAAGCAACTGACATAAATAGACATAATTCAATGAGTAACCCTTGTTTACAGGTAAAGAAAAAAGTCTCTGAAATTGTTTCTTTTTTCACATCATCATTTTGTAAATAGAAATTGCATTTTATCTTTCTATAACATTAATCAGAGCTGAGCATACACAGCGACACTCATTCATGAATGGGAATACATGTATGTGAATAAAATCTTAATCCTGTATACCAATGCTAATATTTTATAGTAACTATGCATGTAAACACATTGATATCACATTGCTATGACAGAAAAAAGAGAAAAAAAAGTAGCATTAGTAACAGACATTAATCAATTCATTACTTGACTTTTTAATTGTACATTTATAGATTTCCAAATGCAAATTCTAAACTAGATTCTTCAACTGAAAATAAATTTCGAGGGCAATTTAATCAGAGAGCAAACCATTGGTATACTCGTACATGCGAAAATATGCAAGTTGTTTGCATTGTTTGGCATATAATTAAACCCCGAGGCGGAGAAAATCTCCCAGTCCCAGGTGAACCGGAAAGGTGCACGTTATGTGCCGTTTATAAGGGAAAATTACAATGAAATGTGGTCAAACTGTCATATTTTTACTCTTTGTTTTTTTTTCATCCATTTCCTGTAATTACAAACCATTTAGTGAAAACTGCACTGACTAGTTGCTTTGTTTTTAATGCTAGCGGTAACAGACTCTTGTTGATAAAATAGAACTACCGTCACAGCGTATTTCATGTAGATCGGTATCTTATAATCTGAAAGGATCTAAAGAGTTTTATCCTGCGAATATTTTTCTACTGTTAGTTAATTTCCACGGATTTTATTTCTACGGATTCATCCGCAGAATAGCAGAAATAAATAACCCGCAGAAATAATCCGCTATACGGTATTCAGATTTCGGTGTGATAACATATTCTACCTAAAATTGTAAAAAAAAAAAAAAAAAAAAAAAAAAAAAAAAAAAAAAAATAACCATAGAATAAAAAGAATAACTTAAAAATGATTATATTATCATAGTAATATTAGAACATCAGGACATTGAAATGAAAACAGTATCTATAAAATTATTGAATTAAATGTACTTTAAATGATGATACTGTCATATTTAAATACTGATTAGCGTTACTAGACATTATGTAAGTGATTGCTTTTACGCCTTAATACCTTCCGTATTTTACTATACTACATTCACCATTAAACACAATATGTAACTTAATGCCAGAGCAAAAAAATATGCCACATAACCCTGAACGCAAGTTTAAACCAGAGTAAAATTCACAGTATGTAAGTATGTTGATAACATATAGAACAGAAAAAAACATGATCAGCCTGGGTGTTATTTTCAGGGTGATCTGGTTTTATACTGATCATATTTCATTCTCCTGATAATTGTCATGTGGTAAATGGCTAAATACAATCCTAGGTTAATAACAGTTTGAACGCAAAGTACTGGTCCAGTTCTGTATTATCACATAAGACATAAAAGTTAAAATAATTTGTTTTCTGATCTACGTAAAAAGACACAGTTACCTTTTAAAAATGATATTTGAAATCTAAGCACTTCTATATTCTGTAAACAGATATTGTGAGGTGTACTTGCATCATTTGAAAAAATAAAATATACAAGCAGTGACAAAGAACAAAGATTATGCATCAACAGACTCACCGACATAAGATCCTTCCTGGACAGACGGAGGAGTTCGGAATAGCCCACCGACTTCACATCAGCTGTGCGCCTGTCAAGTCAAACGATATCATCACAGTCAATCTGTACTCATATATATACTCGTGGACTATAAAAACGTATCATTTATAACTTCATAATTTCGCGTCATTGTTTTTCTCTCACAGGTTGATTCTCCCTTTAAACTCGTATTTTAAGTGCTTTACATCATGCACCAATCTACTGCTGAAATATATCCCCATTCATTTAGAAATTCTTGAAAAACACAAAATAATTATTCTAGAGAATGTGTCTCATTAGCACAGGTGGTTGGTTAATAGGGGTAAAAACAGGACGATAGGCGTCATAGAGAATCTTTAAGCTGACTATTGGTTGCTTAATACAGGTGTGATCATTTACACAGGTTATATATAGACTAAACACTGGAATATAGTCCACTGTTGTACGAAGTACACCAAGTAATAAAGTAATAAAAAGTACGGAAGTAATAAAATAATAAATTTGACAAATAACTACATACGATTTGAGAATCGCATGTTCGAAAGAAACACAAAAAATATTTCAAAACAACTTAACTTTGTCGCAAAAGAGGAAACTGTGAGTATCAATATAAAAGAAAATGGTTTGAGTTATCTACCTTGGATAAGCCTTTTTTTCAATTTTTTTTTGCAAAAAAAAAAAAAAAATATATATATATATTTCGATAATATTTTGTCTTATTTCTGACGTATTAAATGTGAATAGATATATAACGCACTATATAAACTGATCTGTCAATATTAAATGATGAAACCTGTTTAGTTGTATGAAGACCTCACCTGTTCTGACCGTCACCCAACTTAAGTAAACTAATCTCTCCGAAATAATTCCCTGGCGAAAGCGTGGCTATTACCGTTCTCCGCCCCGTCTGAGCATTTGGGATCAGGATCTGAAAAAATACCTTGGTAGAGGAATGTTCATAATCATACCATTGAATCTCTCTCTCTCTCTCTTTCGTGCCTCTCTTCGCTCGTGCGCACATGAATTATCGATGAAATAAAAGCGTAAGATGAAGAAAGAGTGTGATGCAATGTAATGCTGAAAAAGGCCTAAAAATCATAATCCAACATTGAGAAAAATAAAGTGAGAAAAAAGCAATACACAAGAAAAATGGAAGTGCACTGTGCACAATTGTTATATATTGGTTCTTTACATAAACATATACATACTTGCATTTGATTTAGATTCGTGATTTGTAGTTTAGTTTCCAAACGTTTATCTGTATAAGCGGTAACCTGCTTTTTATTTATCAGTCGTCTTTCGTGTGTCCCCGGTGGCGCGTAATTTTGCATTTAGATTCCATTAAACTATCTGAGATAAGCAGCCATTCTTAAATATCTCCCTTGTCTGGCTGCATTTAAATACAGAATTAATTGTATCCCAGAGTTTCTAAAAGCTCACCTCGACCTTGCCGTGGTTGACGATGTACATCTCCCGGCCCACCTCCCCTATCCTGCAGATATAGTCCCCCGGGGAGTAGACCTGGGGGCGCAGCTTCAGTACCAGCTCCCTCAACAACCCTTCCTCACACTCCTCGAAAATCTTCACCTGCAACACCAAACACCAAACGTTCACCATCCTGAAATCTCTAGCAATACAGCAACCAGGTAGTAATAAGCATTGACTACGGATCTAGAACGTTTGAGATCAAATCCTGCAGTAGTCAATGATCCAAGGCGCCATGTACTGATCCAACCCAGAAACCGTCACAACGAAAGTGTAAGCGCAGAAGTTCAGTTGTAGAGTGTCCGCCTTTGTTTAGGGTTTCCCCCAACCCCTGGTAACCGCGTCATACCAAAAATGTATCAAATTGGCACCAGATTCCCCCTTGCCTGGCATTCGGCAAAATGGGATTGCTATTGGTGTCTTGCGTGTAGTCGGTGCTGGCAATATTCTCCTTCCAGATCGACGTAGGAGAATTAAACTTAAATAAATAATCTAATATTGCGGCATTTTATTTACATAATTTGTAAAAGCATCTAGAATATATTCAGCTATATTTTGCGCCATTTCCCATGCACACCTTATATCTCTTCATCATAATTTACTTTAATCAGATTTTTTCCCCCTATATCTTCCACATTCACTAAATGCAATTATACACGCGTATAAAAGTATGTCTAAATAAATAATATTTGCACTTTTCTAATCCTTCTATTTTAAAATTCGCAACTTTCAAATAACTTGCCTGAATGAGTATGGCAGTAAGATTTATTAGATTTTCTCACCTACCAATCCATTAATCTGATTTCTGACATGCCTAATTTAAATATACTTCACGGGATTTTATCTAAACGTATGTGAACATTTGCGTCTGTATTCACACACTGTCAAACTCCTCCAATGTATCGATTATCTTCACCTACAAATGCCAGAATTTTCAACTATCGTCTTCTGTAGCTGCTTTTCTCTACATTTGAAAGAGTTTCCTTTGTTTTTACATTTTATAAATCCAAACATTTAATATTTACTGTACATTTAATCTACTACAATGCCATTCTTCAATGCAAATTGAACTAATTAAAGAGATTGGGATGAAACTTGTTCAATAATTTCAGTACACGATGAAAACGAATGAAACATAGCCCAGTCTATCATTTTCTTTTTCATTTCTGTTTACTCGTTCTTCTCGATTACAAGTCAGAACATGAAGCAACTCAAATCATTTTTAATAGTACTTCAATTCTTATCGAGTTAGATGGATAATTGGAAGACTCCTGACCTTTTTCAATGTCTCCAGATGAACGTTGATGGCAATCTCGGTCCGTAGCCTGTCCGGCAGCATCTGAAGCAGTGTTGGTTCGTCTATGGCCTGGGTCCTGCAATCGACACTGACACTGCTGATATATAGGTATATAATATGAACGTAGTTGGTGACATAAGAGAAGAGTGGAAAGGTATTTTAAACGACTGTGTGATCTGACCGATGGTATTCGAGGAAAGCGAAATGAAATTGTTGTAGGAGGTTTATGAAAGATTCGAGAGAGGATCCAGAAACGTTACTCACAAATGAGCGAAGCTGGCTCGGTATGAATAAGTAATTCGAGTGAATGTATCAATTAAAAGAGAGTGAATTATCTGAATGAAGATGCTACAGACATGTGTGAGTGATTTCAGAAATTTTAAGAGGAGTGTGAATTATATCATGTGTGTGAGTGATTCGAGTGAATATAAGAGCCTGAATTATCACATGAAGAAATTACAGATGCATGTGAGTGAATCGAGTGAAAATTTAAAACAATCCTGTGAATGATTTGAGAAGAAATGCTATTGGTGAAGACAATCTTGTGAGTGAATATCCTCAGCAATGTGAGTGTTTGCAGGTATTGGAAGCAAGAAAAATGTGGATTCTACTTCTTTTGAATACCGTAAAATCATTAATTTTTGTTGACATTAAATTTCGTTGATTATGTTAACTAAGAATATCGTGGGTACATTTATTCGTGGATCTATATTTCTAGAAAATTGTGAGGTCTATATAAGGGACAAGCTGTCGTGGGGATTAATATTCGTGAATAAAACCCATCACGAAATCGACGAAAATTAGTGTCCCACGAAAATTAATGATTTCACAGTAAGGACAAGTAGTGGTAAATTGTGTTTTTTTTTATTAATTCAGGACGGGGTCCATACCGGGTCCAGGTGTAGTCGGCCCAACGTTTGACCCTGTTCTGTAGCTTTTCGTCCACCTCACGGTGAAGCATGTAGAACTTGATCTGGTCCATCCTGCCAACAACACAATGATTTAGTATTTTTTTACATATCTGCTCATTCATATTGTAACAGCAGGAAAGTTGAAAGGTCATCCAAAATAAGAAAAAACGAAAGGAAGGCAGGGTCGTTGTGATGCACTAAGCATAACTACTTACAATGCAAAAAGAAACTATTTTTGCCAACTACAATGTATATGGTAATAGATTGTATCATAAGGTACACCTGGGTCTCTATATATTTGCCACATAATTAGTAATCGTGCCCAGGTTTTATTTTTGCGCTCCCTCTTAGTCTATGACTTGTGATGAAACAGGGAAAAGAAGGGAACTACTCGATTAGGGAGGTCGTTACTTTCTAAAAAAACAAAACAAAAAAAACAACAAAAAGAAACAACAACAACAAACAAACAACAACAAAAAAAAACACACGATTTATTGAGAGATATGACTCACATTGCCTAATATTCAGTTTATGCATGCTATAAGATGAAGTTTATTACTCAAGTTATCATGTTTAAAGTCTAGTTCTATGATGATAATAGACTTCATTTTTTTTCTCAAAATATTCAGAATTTACTAAAATATGAAATAAAACAGTCACAAGCCTTAGATATATTTAAATAATAATTTATGAATTCAAATATGGTAATGCATAAAATTTAATGAAACATAATAAAGTAAGGGTTTACTAATTATCCATCTATAATTAAATACCTTGCATATGGCTAAAACAAAATTATATTATGTAAAAAGTACAAATCAACATTCGTTTTAAGATTTTTTTTAAATTCTTTCTTTCAATGAATACTATTTAGGTGATTGTCTATAAGGTAAAAGCTTTAAAACAATAGGCAACCCTGCATGTTCTTTAGAAAACACATTTTAAATTTGTGGTCGGGAAATTTAACTTAGAAGTTGATAATATTTATTTATATGAATATCTATAGGCACATAGGCCTACTACCGAAATTCAGTGTTCATTTCACCAGTTTTAGACTCGACAGTGCAAAAGACAGGTTTGTTTAAGACTGATAAAAATTACTTAAAACAAGTTTTGTCAAAAATGTGGAAGGGAATATATGCTGGTATTAGGTTTGAACTTGTTAATCTTGACTGTCTAATTATCGACCTTGAAGCAGTCTTTATACAGCGATTTACAGGAAAAAAAAATCAGAAGCACGTTTTAGGGTCGGATGGTTTCAAAAGGTGTGGGCCCCTCCCGCGTGTTGATTTTTGTATTTTCTTATTCTTATTTATAAATTTAAAATAAGCATAGAATATTATATTCGTAATTATGAAAAAGGTGAACATGATGCTGTATCGGCCTATTGCTTGTATTTAGTCCTTTAAGGAAAACATATTCAGAGGAGTTAGTTAAGAGTAATTTGTTTCATAAAAATGATACTTCAAAAGTTATTTACATTTTGACATCTACAAAGTGATTAAGGACAGTCTTCTAACTTGAGTAGATAATTTTGAAGTTCAATTCATCAGTATTCCTTGATATGCAGACAAGTGCTGAAATTTATTTATCGTCAATGAATTTCTTAATATTGTTAACTCCTTTTATTATTATACAGATAAGTTACTGTGGTGCCCTTGTCGGTATATCACTGTCGCTGCGTAACAGTAAGTTATGACACTGCAATATGGCAGCACGCTGTGTCTGGTTTTAAGATGGTTATCATTCAAGGATTTATAACCGTGTGTACGAAATGAAGAATCCGGCGTCATTAACTACATGTAATTTATTTTTTGATTTAGCATTAAGTGACCCTGTTTGTAGTTTTTGAGCTATGGGTTGATACACCCCCTGTAACTGCACGAAACGAAGCCCGAGGAAAAAAAAAAGGATTTTGATGGAGAAAATGAGAGGGATTTGGAAAAGAAGTTTAAAGTAACTCATATACTCCTATTTTTTATATGACAACTAACTTCCCTCCACCAAAAACAATATCTATAGAGACAAGTGAGTACATTCAAAGTTATCATTTCATAGAAAATAAACGGATTTATGATCTACACATTTTCACCCCAAATCCTTCGTTTTTAACTTAAATTTAACTTGAAATTAATTATGGTATTTATGGTGTAATGTTCAATACAATAATATGTAGAGCTTGCAGATTTTGCTCTACCAATGATTTCACAACAAAGGGAAAGAATTCAGTAAGTGTTTTCTTTTCGCATTTTTTTGCCGATTCAAATAAGTTCAGCATACTTATTTTGCATGATAACACTTACATATTATAACAGAAAAAAGACAATGAAATCGTTGTAAATGATCTTTAATTACTTCAAGAGTAAGCCCGGAACCAGACCTAATACTCCAATTCCTATAGAATCTGATAGCCATACGCATGAACGTAAGGGCATGAAGTCCTTCTTAAGTATATATATATATATATATAGTAATTGTATAAAAAAAACAGTCAGGCAAGGTGTTCACAAAATAAACAACACAAAAAAAAACTTATTTACAGGCATGCTTTTCATGCTCAAGCTATAATTATGAGAACTTTTGCTCAGATGTATGTTGATTATAAACTTGTAACTCTTTACACAGGTTTATGAAAGTGCACATATATGCATGATTTGAACCTCCTATGCTTACCTGGACTGGAAATCTTGCTTTGCGGCGTTCATGTTGCTGATGACATCCCCGACATTGCCGACAACAGCAGCGAAAACGAAAACACCGATGAGAAATGTCAGCCCGGTAAAAACATATTCCTGGAAACATAGGGGGGACTTAAGATCAATATCAAGTGTTTACAAGTACAAGTATACAATTATTGAATGCCCTTTGTATAGATCTTGGTAAAGGAGATTTAGATATCACAGTGCCGCAGGCTACTACTGCTGATAGTACGTTTTTACCTCTAAAACTTCTTCGAATCTCATTTTTGTTGTACTTCTTGGTGCAATTGCTTTTGTCACTTCTATATTTCTCCTTAAGATATTTAAGACTTATCCATATATGGAAAAGTGTTTGGAATTTGTAAATTTCTTTGGAATTTAAAACTGGCTAGTTGAGGTTGTATATCAAATTGACGCCCAATAGGCTGATTCACGAAGCAAATGACATTAAGATTTTCTTCAGCTAAAACCATGAAAATCTAAAAACCCCTTGGGTACTGACACAGAGAAAAGCTATTATACCAAAAAGATATCATTTTAAATATGTTCTAGCGAAATGGTATTCAAAGTCTTTAAAAGTTCAGTGTTGTGGCGATATGAAATCATATAATTTTGAATGAAGGAATATCAATCTCAATTTGAGTTTTCCTAAAAATATGTTTTATTACACGTATCTTTAGAAAAAAAACTTTGAACATAGGAACCGATGATCGAACCAACAACTTTCCAGAAGTTGATAATCTGTCCATTTAGACACCAGCGTAGGGGACATTACGTGTTAAACAAGAGCTGTAAAACGACTGTGATACATTGTACTAACTAGGTCTGTGTCGGGGGATGGTCGCTCTCCTATTGTAGTCAGCGTCATCAGAGACCAGTACATGATTCGAATATATTTTCTGAAAAACAAGTGATTCAAAGTAAAATATTAAACACAAATGACATGAAATTAAGTACTAAACTGACTTGCAGAGAGATGCAATGATTTTTCAAGCAGTATGTAACGATGGGTTGTAGGGAAGCTGCGTCCCTCGCCTCAATTTTCTATTTTGTATTATTCCCCAAACCGGAACCATTGTTTATTTATTATGTAATTTCTCGAAGTTGTATACTTTATATTCCTAAAACTAATTAAGTTCTGTTCTGTTCTGGTGAGTTTGAATTTACACATAGACACTTTTTGAAATACTTTGTGGCTGTAAACTGAAATAATGATACTAATGTTAATTATGATAATTATGATATATAGTGAACTGAAAAATTGCATTGATTCTAGAATGTGCCTTGACGCAGTTAGGCATTTGGGTGGCATCCGACTTTACTGTGGATCTAAATGGTTTTTTAAGGAATGGTAGCTGAGACAAATTTAGATAACACATTTGGGAATACTTTTGTATTCCAAAACCGTTTCTATGACAGTACAAAGCCAGTGACACATAGAAGATCGCTTTTTCTTAGGTCAGGCTGGTTTGATGTAATTCTCTTGGGGGAAAAAGTATTAAGAATGAATTGCCAATCACAATACAGATATTGGGAATTTGATGCCTGAAATAGATGGTAAATTGAGGGAACACGTTGAAGCATTAGTTGACACTTAATACCTAGATAGCGTGAACAATATTCCTATGGTGTGTATATTCAACACACAAGCTATTTCACAATGATGTATATCCTGGTATAAATAGAGCAATCACAATGATGATGTTGAAAATGATGATAAAGATGGTGATGATAGGACTATTTGACAATAGCATCACTATCAACCAATATATAATACTTTTTAGAAAATCTATAAACTAATTAGCTCTTCGGACAAAGAGAAATACATTACCAAGGTTAAGGGTAACATTTCTGATTCTAGGTTGTGGGTTTAAATTCCAATATATGTACATGTAAATATGTTTCATTTGACGCTAAACGGGACGACTTACGCACATTGGATGCAGCGGTATCCATACAACGAGCATATGAACCATCTTTACGGGTTCTTAATTGTTCAGCAATCGACGTTAAAGAAATAATTGGTTCTTGAACACTGTGCATAGAACGGGAGACCAATATCTCATTCCCGGCTTTATAGTTTACAGTTTTGCCCATTACCTCACTTACTTTAAAAAAGGTTTAAACTCGGTACCGTTCGGGTAGACCCACTCGTTAGACCCGAGTCCTTCGTACTCCGACAGCATGTAGTAGAAGCAGCCTATCCAGTGAATGACAACCCACAGGTTCAAGGTCAGTTTAAAAGCACGCAGCAGGTACGGAGACCGAGTCCGGCTGAAACACACCGTGTCACGTGACAGAACAGGGTACTATCTATTTCCGGTACGGTTATTTAAAAAGGACATACACAAAACTTATATGCAGTTTAGATATTTATTTTTAAAAATAGATGGAAAATAATGATTTAAAAAAAAAAAAAAAAAATAAATAAAAAAAAAATCGCAATATAAAGGGGGATAACTCGAGACTTCTGACATGACGAAATGAAATTCTTATATTAAATGTTTATTTGATTACTTAATAGGCTTAACGTCTCGCCGACAGTATTCCCGCCGACAGTATTTCAGCCATTTGGAGACTATCTACATGAACAGATATAGCACTGCCACACTGCGGTATTACGCCGTAGACATGTGGCTTGAAATCCTACCCCCTTCATTATCCAGACACCGGGCTTACCAGTCATGGAAATATCCTTATATGCTAAGTGTCAAGCAAAGAAGCTATACGAGTACCAATTTTATGACTTTGGTATGTCACGAATGGGGACCTCCCGCTGCCGAGGTGGACACTCTTACACCTCAGCCACAGGGACCGGTGGTCCTTATATGGTACTGATTGGAATTCAAATGGAAGCATAAAATTATTTTAATATAAATGTCACAGTATCGATAACTTACAATAGAGGAGAAAAATGTGAATGCGGTCGGATAGTTCAGTCGGTAGTGCATTCGCTCTGTAAGCAAAAGGCCCCGGGATCGAATACTGGTCAGGCTGCACATTTTTCTCACCCTGTGACATTTGGCACGCAACGTGGGACTGTGACATAAGTGCCAGGTCTGTCTAACGACACCTACACATGATTATATTACCCTGTAACTCCTAGAATTCAGGGACAGATTCTAAAATGGGGAGGGGGGATAATGTCACAGAACTGATTACTCAGAGAAGGGGAGAAAGATGTGTACGCGGCCGGGTAGCTCACTCGGTAGAGAATTCGCTCTGTAAGCTAAAGGTCTCGGGTTCGAGTCCAGGTCAAGTTGCACATTTTTCTCACCCTGTGACATGCTTTTCCTTTAACAACTTTCAACACTAGTGTTACCAGGGAGATACAATACTTAATACAATATATATCAGAACATGTATTTTTTATTGTTCTATAATGAAGCATAATAGAGTTCCTAAGGGGTAAGTGCTCACCTGTCCGTCAGATCGAAAAAGCGGACCATGGTGGAGTATTTCAGCAGTCGTGGGGTCCGCACTAGCAGGATGTGGACGTCACCTGGAGAATATGGGGGCTCTAGACCTTCGTGTCAATATTGTTGAGTTTTCAGAAGAGAGAGAGGGAGAGAGAGAGAGAGAGAGAGAGAGAGATCCTTATGCATTTCACATCCTCTGAACATAGTTTAATAGATTGTTTTAGGGGAAAAAAAGGGATTTTTTAAACTCATTTTCACTTAACATCATAATATACATTGTACATTACTTCAGTATAGCCCCATATTCAATTGTTAGTTACGAAGAATCAACAACAATTATTGCAAAAAGAAGGAAAAATGCAAGACTTACCGGCAATAGCCAGGGACTGACCTAGACACAGGATACCGCCAACACCTAGATACAAAGAACAGCACATGGATCACAATGTTTGAAAACAAAAATTAAGTTTAACTAAAACAATAAAACTAGTTAACAAATGTCACACAAGAAAAAAAACTTAAAACTGGCCTATACATGTATATGGAGGTGGATGTTGTCTAGATGTCAAATTATCTTCTGGCCTTTATTCAGAGGTAACCGCTAATGCAGGTTTAGCACCATATAAACAGTATAATTATTTTAGATGTACAAATAGGTTTGGAAAGATAGATTATTGCAAAAATAAGCTGCTGTTGGAGAGGAGTATCAGCCAAAGACATGGCGACCTGTAAAAAATGAATGATGTAAAGCACTATACCCGCCTAAGGTGTCCCTTTTATTCTTGAAAAATGTTGTCATGAAATGACGATATTGGTTTGTTTTCAAGAGATATGTAACATATCGAAAAGTGGTAAACATTTAATATTTTCAAGAGCGCTTAGCAAAAAAGATGAAATCACATCTATTCAAGGTGAAATATATTTCATATCCACTCGAAATAATCAAATTATAAAAAATTAAAAAAAAAAAATACTGGAAAAAACCCCTCTGCCTTAAAAAAGTACTTCCAGCAGACCTAACATATAAGATACATAATATGTAATGAATTTATATAAGCAGTTTACAGTTATCATGGCAACATATGCGTGACAATGCAGTTATATCTAATAAAATGTGTTCCATCCTGAAAATAAGCATTGAAGAACAAATTGTTCACTTGGGTGGTTATAAACAAAAATACGTGAGACATAACAAAACTACATACCTGACATAATACAGTAAAGAGTACCGAGCGGCAAAATAGCCAACAAATCGAAAATGAACTTCTTGCTCTTCGTGTACTTTTCCACAATTTTATCTGGTTCTAACATCTGAAAAATATATACTCGTCAACTATATCACCTGTGGTAAAGTGTTTCTTTGATTATGGCCAAAAATTATTATTCATAGAGTTGTAATAACCATTAATTTGCATTGTTAGTTGTTCATTTGGTCGTACATTGACATGATCTTATAAAAAAATGGGTGTTGCCTGTTTGCCTACAGTATATTTCTGCTACTTTGTCGACAAACTTAAACTTTAAGTGTGTGTGTGTGTGTGTGTGTGTGTGTGTGTGTGTGTGAGAGAGAGAGAGAGAGAGAGAGAGAGAGAGAGAGAGAGGGTGGGGGTGGGGTGGGAGGAGGTATACCAGACATCCGTCCTCGTAGTATGAAACTCGTAGATGGACAATCACGTCTAACATAAACACCAAATCTCCGATTGTGTCCAGCACATAGAACACGGAATCATGACTCACCTGTGGATAGATAAGGAAAGCCTTAACATTTGTCTTAAACCGATACATGGCTCATCTTTGGGTAGATAAGGAAAGCCTTATCATTTGTCATAAACAGATTCATGGCTCATCTTTGAGTAGACAAGAAAAGCCACAACATTTGTCTTAAACAGATTCATTGCTCATATTTGGGTAGACAAGGAAAGCCTTATCATTTGTTTTAAACAGATCCATGGCTCATCTTTGGTAGCAAGAAGATACATTTGTCTAAACAGATTCGCTCATTTTGGTGACAAGGAATGCCTTATCATTTGTTTTAAACAGATTCATGGCTCATCATGGGTAGACAAAGAAAACCTAACATTTGTTTTAAATAGATCTCTGAATAATATCATGGTGGTCATAATTCCACTTTCTCGCAACTCATTTATCCTTGTCAGTTATTTGGCACTTTAATAAGAACAATACTGTTATATATTATTTATTTCTCCCTTTTTCGTATTTGTCATTGGTTTATTTCACCAATAAAATAAGCTGTAAGTAATAGGATGCTGAAAAACAAGTCGATATAATGGCGATGGCAAGCCGTTATATCAATACACAATTTGCTTCTGACAAATACATATACTTTTGAGGAAAACAGCCGACACTAACAGTATTGATCTCTATATATTTTAATAGATTAAAGTATAGTATACTTTACTTTAAGTACTAATTACGATTTTATTATTTTGTAGATGGAGAACAGGGCGTACAGTGGTAAACAAGAAGCAGCGAATTGTAAGGCTACAAACGAAATGGTGGAAGATAAGCTGGAAAAAACTATACAGTTCTGTACATTGAAATAATACCACTGCACCGTAGCCTAAACTTTACTATTTACATCAAATTACTTTACTGAGTGAAAAGTATGTTCAAGGACGTACTGATACATATTTCTTTTTTGAAATTTTAGCCAAGAGCCACCAGACAAAACTATCTTTCACGGTGCATTTTCTCAGCAAAAATCAATTCTGTGAATGATAAATCTTAGTCCATATCAAAATACATCTGAAAACAGTGATGATACCGATTCTGCTTGTTTAGTGTTTACGTTCTTGTGTCATTTACCATCACTGTAAACACTTTCCGTGAAGGATGGAGCAGAGTAAGTACAATAGTCTTAATTTGTTACTGCATTATTCTCTCGGGAAGTTTTATATTTAGATTTCTTATTGAAGTTATTTCGGTGGCTGACGTATGCATCTCATTCGAAACAGCGAAATGCATTAGGAAACATATTACCTTTCTCTTGAATTTTCTGTACATGATTATAGGAAGTTTGTCCACTTTAGGATACATAATTGGGAGTGATCTTAGCAAAACATTCGTGTAATAGGAGTACATTTCATATTACAGTACTGAAACTTTGTAGTATTTTTTATTTTTAATTATTTGAACCCCCCCCCCAAAAAAAAACAACAACAAAAAAACATAGGAAAACACATTCATTTCAAGATTCAGAATGAAAACATGCCTCGCGTTGTACAAAACATTCTAGAGGGATAAATCTACTAACAATTTTCAAATGTATAATTCTTAGTTAAGTTTAGCTGTTATTTTGATTAAACCTTATAACATACTATAAAATGTCACAGTGCGTTTCTTTTTTCCCTCAGTATGTAAAACTAGTGACTACTTCCGGGTCGGAATATACTTATGAGGACTCCGAGTCAGTCTCAGATTCCTTGCTAGATGCTTGAAATTCGTTCGAAATAAATGCGTACCTCCTTGCGTGGCAGGTAATTTCCAATCATTTTGTGGAACGAATTTCTGAACGACTATCATTACCATTAGATGTTAGGAGCCGATCCGACAAAGGATACGCATTGCAAAATCAATTCATAATGATGGAAGACAGTGGAAACGAATTGTCTCTTTCTCTGTCTCATAGCCATTAATGATCGAGATAGGATAACTATCACTTGCTATTTATAGCTAACGAGACATCGTTAACGCGGCATCGTCAAGTTCTCAACTGGTATTAAGATTCATGCGGTATTAAAGGATACTGTTTTAAAAGTAATTAAACTTAACTGAGATTAAAATGGCCTACATATTTTTTTATGGATATTTCACCTTTACTTTCATTTGGAACAAAGCTATTCCATTTGTCATTAGAATGTAATAAATGACTGTCAAACGGTGAATTTTTACGCCTATGGCATATATTCTATTTCTTAACAATTGAATCACCGTTATACCTCCCTTGCTCGGTTCTAAGGATATAAAGTAAGGGTAAGAGAAATTCGCTCTCACCCCACGAAATATACACCGTTTGCCCCGTTTACAATAGTCATACTCCCGCCCCCACCTCTAACATACCCCTCGAGTTTCTCGATCCACAGTATGTCCCAGATAAGGATGCACCAATACATACCGGGTCTCTCATCTCACTGAAGGCTATCCTCAGGACTATCACAGCTATATTGTAAATAACGGCAGCTGACACTGCTCCCTGAAGTCAAGAAAACTTAGTTGTTCTAAACTAGTTTATTTTACGTCGAATGGGATACAAGATGGGATTTCAACTTCTCTGATATTCATTTTTTTTCTTGATTAATTGTGTTCAGCGGAATTAAACAGTTAATGGTACTACTGTTTGACGGAGAGACGAAACACATATGGTAACTAGGTACATGTATTTACAACAGAGATAAACGAACTAAAATAAGCTTAATGTTTCTTCTTTGGAGAGACATGACTAAGTTTCACAAAATCGAAAGTTATCCAACTATTTACCAGCCAGTAGTAAACGAAATTCCCGTCTGGATCCAGGATGATGTCTGACAGAGTGAGATCTTCAGTCTTGCTGTCCTGAATAATAATGATAATAATATCAAAATATAGAGAGGATATTTTATTTGTTTTGAGTGGACATGAAATATATTTAATCGAGATTGATATAATTTAATATTTTCACGAGCTCGTTGCTCGATTGAAAATGGTATTATCGTAAAACATTGTTACTTTGAGATCTACTCATCTTTTTCTCTTCAGCTAACTGCTGACGAAAGAATGGAAATATTAAGTTTATACGTAAAAAGTAGTTTCGGCAGACCTATTTCACTCACACAGTGAAATATGGATTTTATCTCACTGATGGAACACATTCCATCAGTTGGCATAAGAAAATAATCAGAAGAATTAGAAGAAGGTAATGATGATAATGATGATGATGAAGACGAGGACGAAGGTAATCAGAATCGTCACCGATGTCGTTACATTGTCATGTTCATTTCTAATGTCACCAACCGTCGCAGTCATAATGATGATGACGAAGATAATGAAGAAAAGGAGGGAGAAAAAAAAAGAGGAAAACTTCTCTATCTCCCAAATTTCTCCGCTTCTGTAAACAACATTGAGAGGATTTTGAAAAAAAAATGATGTTTTAATATAATACGACCAAGCTTGTATACTTCAATAGAACACATCTTAAAAGTAAATTATTCTATGTTCAGCTAACCCCTTTATTTCAGAAGGACGCCGTCTTGGTTTTACATATACGAGCATAACCATTATCCAAGCAATACTGAATGTTTTGATTCGAGACATCGTCCGAAGCAACAGCATGTATTCCATTATCATTTTTAATGGGCATTTTTTTATGAATATAAATTAACTATTTCCTGACCATCGAAAACACGCGTGGTATTTCGTATACTTACATAAGCAAAAATATATAACACGCCATTTCATTGGTCAAATGGCCCATGTTGTCTCCCCTCAGCTCAAATGGAATGACTAATGGATAATTCATGGGTACAAACCAACCCCCGGTCGATTACTGAGCAAATGTTGGTTCCGACGATGGATTCTAGATAGCTATTGACGAAGTTCTCCCGATGTTTTGCATTTTTGTACTCAACGAATTTAAGCGCAAACCTGTCCCCATGAACATCCCCTTAGATCTAAATTAAATATATAATTATGTTTGACCTTTTGAAAATCGTCATTTTAATGATAGACGTTTATCAGCAACTCTGTAGATTAATTCTTTTATAGGTAACCGCATGTTCACAGATTTTGAACACTGTGGATTTCAGAATACTTTTTTATATTCCGTAAACTCCCGTGACAAGGATTTATTTCTTGAATAGGCTGATGTCACTGGCCACCTTGTATTAGTACATTTACTAATATATCGTTTTATTGCTTTGATATTTCAAAAAGTGAAAAATTTCCAAGGTATAGGCACCCTAATAGCCATATTCCATATATTGTCACTAGATGGTAATATTGCTATGAAACTTTGTCACGTTAAAGACATCCAAACATAACAAAATTGTTTCATTTTATTACATTCGTGGGATATAATCTGTTAGGTTAACAATGAGGCCTAGGGGAAATATACAATTTCTGTGAAAATGAAAAACTAAAACTTTGATTTTCGAGAAAAACTCAAGCTATGGAGGAAGTATTATATGATGATTCTGTTTCAAATTTTATAATGGAGAGTCATTTTTTTTTTGTTTTCAGGGGGCTCAGGAAAAACAAAATTATCAAAGGGATGTAATAAAATAACTTCAGTCACAATGTTTGCCCCTAGGATTTCCTTTGTTTTGACATCTTAAAACCTTTAATTGTGAAGTTATATGCATGGCTTTGATGGAATTGATTACTATTAGGGTGCGTAAACCTTAATGTGAAGCTATGCAACTTGCTTAGCCATAAGAACAGATGTCGTGGATTTGATCGGTGTAGCTCCACCGTTTGGTGCTCAGTGTAATAGGGGTGATCCTGGACTGGTTTTCAAATGACAGGATAATGCATTGTCGGATACCCCGGCACTTTGAACACGATCTCTTCATTGTGTAGTGACAATAAAACGCATAACATGGGTACCGGCGAGGGATAATGTTACATTTTATTGCATCATTAGTTTTCATATCACCTGTCCACTATGCTGATATCGCAATGTGACTTTTGAACACATGTCTCATGCAAGTACTCTCGAAATGACTGAAATTCGACCGGCGTGGTATACGCCTAAACCAATCAACAAGTCTCAGACATAATTCAAGTTTTTTATTTACATATTCCAGAAGGTCGTAGACTTAAGTGGCAGTTTTTATAACATAATGGCAATTTATATAAATACAGCATGCATAGACTTTACAAATATAAATCCATCTACACTTCCTCCCTTGTATCCTCACATCCGTATATGCAACATAAAAAGGTATTTTATGAATTGTTATACAAAGCAAAATGCTTATAAGTATATCATATTCTCTGCTTGTCAACACAATGACCAGTGAATACATACATACAATTTACAAGTTTTAACTGTATCTAGCCGACGTAAATTATTAATCTCGAACCATGCATCAATTTTTTCCCTCAAAAAGTCGCTTTTTTTTGTGACGAAAAAGAATGAAAAATCTGTTAAATATTGCAGCTGTGTACGGTCTTAAACATTTCAGCATTTAAACGAAATTTCGATCTTAATAATTCTCGACTAAATTTAATTCTTAGCTCCCAATATGATGAATTCTGTAAAAATCATAATGAATGTTAGTTGCTGAACAAGTTCAGCAACTAACATTCATTATGATTTTTACAGAACTTGCGGAAGAATATATTCGGTTCCATCACACAGTTAAGTATTATTACTATCAAATGAGGAGAGGAAATAAATTACATAAAGTACCAATAGATGAATAGAAAATAAATGAAGAAAACTCTTCTTATAATAACGTGACAATATTGTTTCTAGAACAATTTCTATTGAATTAAGAGTTCAATATATTTTGGGATAAACATGTCATATTGATAATAAATATACCATTGCTTAAATAAGCATAAAATACGTGTGATATGTCGATTTTCTTCAGATAATTAGCCACAATCGGATTACGGTCTGACGTGAAAGCTGCGCAAAGGGCTATTAACATGCATCAAGTTTCACAAACATGATGGAAAAAATCCCCCCCCTCCCACACCCCTATCCTCCCAGAAAAAATATCCATGATACCACCAGGTCTTGTTTTCACTATTGCAACAGTGAACTTTCGATTTTCCAAGCAAGGACAGGGGAAGCTCGAATAAATACGAAATTCGGATAACCGACAGTATTTTTGCTTCTTTTTCTCGATATTTTTATATTCCTTTTCTGTTTTTCGTTATTAAAACAATGTAGTCATCACCGTGACTTTGCATGATGTGACTTTGCATGATCAGATATTCACCTCTCTAAGTCCGCAATTATGCCGTATTTACTTGCAGCATTTGATAAAAAAAGTCTAAAAAAAGACCTGCATGTGATCAATTTCCGACCGTGCAAAGGGTCCTTAAGCTTATGTTCCGTTGGAGTCTACGTAGAAGAGTGGCCGTAATCCTAAGCTTAATATTATCCAATTACCCGAGTACCTCGACCTCACGTGCTGATCATTCAAGGCCGCCGATTCATTAATGTCACACATTTTAAGTTAATTTATTACACATTTCGTTGAAACGTTTCAAAGCCCCGCAAAATGATTTCTATTTTTTTTATTCTCCCAGGAAGTCTTCCGCGTTGAAAGAGTCTAGGCTTCGTGACTTTTAGGATAATTAACTGTTTGTTATGTGATATGTTGAAAATGAGAGCACCATACAATAAAATGTCCTGCCACATGATACTTGTATTTTTATTTCGTCTATACAATATGTATCATTAAACTGCAATAAATTGCAGCATGCAAAGGATGTCGTATCGTAGCTGCTAATTTATGCAACTGAAGTCTCCAACTACCGGCTGCATTTGCTTTATTGTTGAAATAATTCAACAATAAAAGTGTTGTTTTTATATGACGCTGGTGGGCTTGGGATATTCGGGTATATAGTTTTAGTGTATTATTACTATGTTGTGATATTTTAAGATACAGCTAAAGGAAAGTAGGATACGAGGCTTATAAGATACATGTCAATACCGTCTGGTCAAACGACTTTGTTACATATTACTGAAACTCGCCGAACAATCATCTTATGTATAAAACGCAGTTAATATAAAGTTGTCTTATGGCAGCTTGCTCACAGATGGTCATTGACTAAGAATTTTTATTTTAATTATATGTGTGTATTACGTCTATCAATACCCATCTACATACGCATAGTCACACAATGCAACCATCCGTGAGCATAAAAATATGGGCGGTTTCCCCATCACAGGCAATACCGTTACGGACGGTATTGAAACCATACTTAAAATTATAAACCTATATTTGGATCTTCTATTTTCATTTGCCGTCTCTTGGCTGATCACATTCACTTTTCGCGTATGGGCTAACTTTATAGGCTGATCTAACGAAATCGCTGTCCTGAACTGGTGAAGACGCCATGTTGTGGAGCATGTCACGTGGTACCACAAGCACCAGCTTCGGGGATACCATACTCTATATTTAACCGATTTTGTCATAGCTACGTTTCCGAAAATTGCGTGTTCCGGTGCAATATAATGAACACTCTCCGAGTTTATTTGTTAACATTAACGAAGGAGAATTAAACTTATTTCTTAAAATTTCATCTGCGAAAGAGCAGCTTTAATAATATGAAGCAGTCTACCTTAACCGAGAGGTAACAAGACGATGGCTGCTGATTTTACAGTTTAAGGTCTGTACTCTTTGTGCGAAACAACTGGAGTGCACCACACTAGTTGTAAAGATTTCGTAAACATTCACTGCATTTTCATTACAGCTTGATTCAAATTAAACAGTTCACGAATGCACGCGCAGTGTGTGTGTATGTCTTTTTTTTTTTGGAAATGAATATATACGTATAATCGAAAAAAACAACAACAAAAAAAAAAACAACAAAAAAAAAAAACAAAAAAAAAAAACTTTCCATTCCTTTAACCAGTATTATTTTGAACTAAAATGGAGACTTTATCGTATTAGGAAAAAACAATTTTTAAAACCATTATATTCCAAGAAAATAAAATCATGTTTTAGATAATGAGGTCTTTTATTTGATTTGTTGGATAAGAGGGTCAAATTCAAAATTCGATAATGGCATAATTTCATTAAGATCATTATTTCACACAACCATTTTAAATTGAAAATGCATCTCTATACTTTACAATACAATATAGAAATTTCAATCAGTGAATGTAAATAGGAATAATGTATTTTTTTTAGAATAAAAGATGATTTTTTTCCCATATTTCAAAATCGAGATTTAAGATTTTGAAAATTTGGCTTTTAAAGGCGTTTGAGCGGGGTGTTTTTTTACTAACGGACAATTTTTTTTCTAAAACTTTGCATATAAGTACTTTAGACTTTAACTAAAAGATTTATGAATTAAAAATAGGGGGTCACCATGCTTGTTTTAGAGATTAAGCTTATGGTAGAGCATCACTATTTGCTAAACTTTGTTGAAAAAAAACATGGCGTTAAAAATAAAAAAAAAAATCGATTCTAAAATCTGTAACAGCATATCAAAACGATATTTTTAAAAAATGTTTATGGCCATTTGTAACTTATAATGTATTTTATAAGTTACAGATAAAAAACCAGTCAAATATTCATTGAAAACACAAAACGGGCACTAAATTTCATTTCTGCCTGGGCCAAAATGTATACAAAAACTATCCCAAAACTGTGAATTTTTATATATACATTCTAAATAAAAACAAATCAACGGACAGATTTCCTTTTTTTTCCGGAGTCTGTCCTTTGATGTATATATGATACATCTCCAGGTTTGTTTTTTAACTAAAACTGCTTTTTTTATTGACGTTTTAGCCGAATTTGCATAAAAACAATAAAATGTGACTTTTTGTACCTTCAAAATTTGGCAAATATACTTTTAATGATATTCATAACACATGTATCTTAAAATTAAGATTAAAATTTGGGCTTCTTCTATCATTCTAGTTTTTTTTACCAAAATCAAAATCAGCTGTAACCCGCTGAAACGTCCTTTAGATCAAAGGTTTGAGTATGTAAAGGGACGTGAAATTTCAAGTTGGTTGGACAAGAATTTCAAAAGGTATTACCATTTTAATTTCGGGACACATAGAAACACAAAGATTTGAAATACTGTTGCAGTGACTATTACCTCAAAAATATGTTTTCACGTAACTACATGGGAGAAACTGAAATATGGATAATATATACTATTAGTGAATTCTGTTTACCTTGGCACTGTTCGACCGACATATTCCGGTCTCCCATTCTCCCTGGTCTGTGTCACTGTCCGTTATATCTACTCTACCGCCGGGGATCGGGCCGTCAAACTCGCCGTCATTGTCGTCGGCGGCCTCGTCGTGGTGGAGCCTGTCAAATCCGTCGGCATTTCTGAAACACGTAGCGTAAATCATATACTATATATATGTTCTTTCATACACAATACACTGGTGGAATAACATGATGTTAAATCTAATTTCATCCAATTTTATTATCGTACGTTTAGCATACATGCATATCTAATTTAAATCGTAGTATATATTGTGATATTAAACACAAAACATCCACGAATGTAATTTTTCAAAAACCGGATTGTAGGCAAGGTTGGCTTTCAAGCAACATCAGTCGTAAAAAACTTAAGTAATAAATAAGTAATATATAAATAAAATAATATTTCAAATAACGTAGGGATACATTCCACCATTGTATTTCACAAAGTATAAATCTAAGTAAATTACTATCATGAAATAAAAAAAAAAATGCACTAACTTTTTTAGAAGAAATATTTATACTAAGATTGTTTTAGGAAAAACATGCGGATAGTCTTTAGGAAAGTAACTGGAAAATATTTAGGAAAATAGGTGGGACGTATTTAGGAAAACAGGCAAAAAGTCTTTAGGAAAACAGGTGGAACTTATTATGGAAAACAGGTGGAAAGTATTAATTTTTATTTCAGCGATACATGAGGCTGGTAGAATTCGTTTCATAGAACATGGTAAGTTCAGGTTGTCCTGAACTCGAAAAATGAAGATATACAGATCTCTCTGATATTCTGATATTTAATGTAGAAACTTCGAAGAAATGCTATCATCAGCATGGACCTAAAATTTTTCAACATTTTTTTTTCAGTTAAGGTGCCGGGACTCTATGCATGACAAAAGGAATCACATAAACTATATTATATAAAACAAGAGGCCCATAGGGCCACAAATCGCTCACCTGAGTACCACTGCTCTATATGCAACCTGGTATACATGTATCATACTGATATACATGTTTCTCAGGAACTTGACAGTTTTTCTTACCCATTTTAGCAATAGTATGGAAAAAAACAGTGATCATGAGATTTCAGTGTGGTACTGCTGATTGAAAATGGACAAAAAGAGAGATGGTCCTTAACTTTTTCCCTCATAAAAACTCATTTTGACGCCCTTTATAGGTACCACATAAATCCTGATTTGCAGAAAGCCCCACTTTAACCTTTCCAAATCTAATTGTAAAATCCTCATCCCCAGACCACTAAGGAGCAGCAAACAGCATAAAACCTGATCAGCCTGTGAGTAACAGTTGGACTTGCAGGCTGATTGGGTTTTATGCTACTCACATAGGTATTTTATAGATCTCTATGAGAAAAAGGGTTAATTATTATGAAATAAGTTGCAATTTATTACAAAGTGTTTTTAATCATTCGTTTGTGGTTTTTAAGAGGTGTTTGGTAATCCCTGTGTACTGGAACACTGACATGAACCAAAGTAAAGGCAGACAATCTGCATATATTCACCCCCCCCCCCCACAATCACTTTAATGATGTTGATGCTGCTGCTGATTTAGGATAGTATGAATAACCCTTATATCTCTATCAGGTGGCTTTGTGTAAAACTAGCCTAGTATCTCATATACATAGTAGCAGGTAAAGTAGTTTTGCACTAACTCAGTGGGGCAACACAGTCCAGAAAATGTGACCTCTGCCAGAAGGTCAGACTAAGCTATAGGAATGGTATTTGTGGTAATGTTATCTTCTCCACCTCTGCATATGTAGTGGAATCACCCAAATGACCTATCAGACTAGTGAACTACTAGTATCTCATCTAAGGGTACAATTTATTTTTTTGTTTCTAGCTGGTTTTCTCTCTCTCTCTCTCTCTCTGTTAGACTTCTCTCTCTTTAATAAGTGGCCTTGTAATTTAATGTAACTTTTTTGCATTTTATTAAGCTACCTGGCGGCCATGTTTTTTTACGGATCGGAATAATTTTAGCAACTTTGGTAGAGGTTGACCCAAGGAACATCTGTACCAATTTATTTTAAAATCTGGCCAGTAGTTTTGAAGAAGATGATTTTTAAAGTTTTCAAATTATTTTTCTTTTTGTTGCCATGGCAACCAGAGTTCTACATGGATCAAGTTTATTTTAGCAACTTTTGTGAAGGTTGACCCAAGGATCATCCCTGCCAAGTTTAATCAAATTCTGTCCAGTGGTTTCAGAGGAGATGTTGTTTAAAGGTTTCTCTATATACATATAAGGCAAATAAGCCCCGCCCCTGGCGGCCATGTTTTTTTACGGATTGGAATAATTTTAGCAACTTTGGTAGAGGTTGACCCAAGGAACATCTGTACCAATTTATTTTAAAATCTGGCCAGTAGTTTTGAAGAAGATGATTTTTAAAGCTTTCATTTTTTTTGTTGCCATGGCAACCAGAGTTCTACATGGATCAAGTTTATTTTAGCAACTTTTGTGAAGATTGACCCAAGGATCATCCCTGCCAAGTTTAATCAAATTCTGTCCAGTGGTTTCAGAGGAGATGTTGTTTAAAGGTTTCTCTATATACATATAAGGCAAATAAGCCCCGCCCCTGGCGGCCATGTTTTTTAACGGATCGGAATAATTTTAGCAACTTTGGTAGAGGTTGACCCAAGGAACATCTGTACCAAATTATTTAGAAATCTGGCCAGTAGTTTTGAAGGAGATGATTTTTAAAGTTTTCAAATTATTTTTCTTTTTGTAGCCATGGCAACCAGAGTTCTTCATGGATCAAGTTTATTTTAACAACTTTTGTAGAGCCTCACCCAAGGAACATTCCTGCCAAGTTTCATTAAATTCTGTCCAGCGGTTTCAGAGGAGATGTCGTTTAAAGCAAATTGTTGACGACGCACGACACACGACGACGGACGAAGGGCGATCACAAAAGCTCACCTTGAGCACGTTGTGCTCAGGTGAGCTAAAAACGTATAATCTATTAGACAAACAATGGTAATTTTTAATGATTTTTTGCCATCTGTAATTACTTAAGTTATGCTATATTTATTTTGAAGCTCTATATTAGGATTGGTGAAAAAAAAGAGTACAAAATATACAATTTAAACCACCAAAGCTTGACTAAAGGATTTTAAATAAAATACAGAAACAGAACCGAGAGGAGGAAAAGAAACATGTGTTCCATATCTTTATATCTATCTTTCTTAATTATTTCTTACATACTGAAAGCTGAAAGTATGACATAAAGCTTAAGCTAAAATATATGAGTTTGAGATTTAAATCCTGCTTCAGTACATCATATATTCTTGAGAACCCGTAGCCCGGTGTTACACTTGTTCAATGAGAGAAATTATTAAGGCTTTCCGTAAACCTGCGGAAATCGTACAGGGTTTATTATGTTTCTTCTCCAATTTTTCCCCAACCTGTTTCAAGAGATTATTTCCATTGGGTTATGCGTAACAACTGCTCTCTTTCAAAGTTTGATATCATAATATAATTCATTGATTAAATATCACCAATGATACCAGCATATCGAGGGGTGAGAGCGAAACTATACTAAGTGCATATTAATATATAAGCACTTAGCATAGTTTCTCTCTCATCCATCGTTATAGGAAATAGTCGGACCGACATGCGCTTCGAATCATTTCATGGTATTCATTTAAATTAACAAAACACGAATAGCTCTTATAGAGATGTCCTCCAGGAGTCTGAATCAAATCCGTGTCTTCTCATAACAGATTAAATGTCATGATGCATGCGATTAATTGATTAAAACAATGGTAGTGACAAGTTCTATGTGAAACCTAATGATTAAGTTGCGGAAAACGGTTTGGATGCCTCTCAAAATGTAAATACCCGACCATTTTCTGCGACGATTAACCAACATTAAAAAAATATCGACAAAAGCGTGGTATGTACACAGTAAGAACATACAATACTGCAGATTTCATATTTTATTTCAGATTTATTTACAATTTTATTTTAAAATCTGAATCTGAAAAAAAAACAACAAAAAAAAAAACAAAAAAAAAAAAAAATGAAAGGATTGCAGTGTGGAGAACCAATTACTTTGACAACGATTGCAGTAGAACCGGTGTTAGTTTGAGGTTATTACTGTTTACAAAGACATATGATTTACTTGTAAATTGTTTCGCAAATTTCCGAAATAGAAACCATAAATTACCTTGACATGTGAAACTGGTAGATGGAATAATATTCCATACGAAAACAGAATATATACACGATGTAATTAAACAATAGGAGATGAATACCAATATATTACTGAATGCCCTGATTTTCTAGAAAAAACGTAAGCAATTTTGAATAAAAAAGAGTTCTTTATGAGATCAAGTTTTGTTAGATTAGTAAGTTTGATGAACACAACGAATGTTAAGCAATTTAGAAAATTAACACTTTTTATAAAACATGTTTTAACAGCAACAATTTAACTATATTTCCATGAAATTATTATGAAATACTTACTCTTATTTATGTTTTTAAAGAACAGTTTATGAAAGTTCTCAAAAAAAAAAAAAAAAAAATAATAAATAAATAATTTTTTTTTTAAAAATAAAACGGTCGGTATGTCGACAAACTTTTTTATCTCTATTTTCCCCCTATTTTTTCTTTTGCTTAAAAGAATGTGACGAAAAACCTACGTTTTGCAACCGTGATGAACCGAAAAGAAAAAAGTTTAGGTTCGGTCGAGTTAATGGAAACAAATAATATTCTTTATTACGCCTTTGGTTAGATGTTTCACTGACAGTATTTCAGTCATTTCAGGATTCATTTTACATGAGACAGATACTTGCGACCTTACTGCCGTATGTCGCCGTAGACAAGTGGCATGATACCACACATAGCAACGTTATCCTGACACCCGTCAAACCAGTTCCAGATCTATATGTCAAACGTCACACAAGACAGATAAAATTATAATAGGCACCGTGGCGACCGCGAAGCAAATCCACGACCTCCGGTTTAAGTTTTTTAAATTTTATTCTACATCGATTACGAAACAAGTTCTTACATCTGTCGATGACTGGGAGGAAATCGAAGAACCCGGAGAAAACCCACATGTATGGACGGGCGACAACTGTACCCTATCACGTACGTGACCAGGAATCGAACACGGGATGCATTGGTGAGGAGCACCACTGTGCTATCCAGACACATCCGGTTACGGGTAGGCCACAGTAAGAACATGGCCACCGATATTAATAATGTGAGCACTTATTTCTATTTTGTTATAATGTGCTTTTAACAACAACATCCGGCACCATTTTTGTTAGGGGTTCTGCATTCATTATACCACCACAGAATAAATATCTCGCGCTTTTTTTGTTTTCACTACAAGAGCTTTCGGTCAACTACTTATTTGGAGTGCTTTTCCTACATCGCGGTCGACGAGATTCAGACGACGGAAATCACAATAAACCCGGAAAATTCCGAGATATTGATTTTTGTAGGCGATAGAGGCAACTGTTGTTTTTCTAAAATCGCCCCGAAATCTCACCCGAAAAGTCAGCTATTCATGTTGTCTCCCTGCCAAATTAAGTTTTTTTACAACCCTGTAGTTAAGACAAGAATCAAGCAGTTTTATATTATGACTTTGGTATGTTACGGACGATAATTAAAAACATGACCACTTTATCCCCAGTCAAAGTCCTGACCTTTCGACGACCGCGCATTGTGAATTTAATTTCATATCAGCATAAAAAAACCCATAAAAAATGATGAAACTAATTATAATTAATTTCTAATTTTTTAATGTTTTAAATTTCGGGGAAAATACAATTAGTTTTGTTATACTATAATTATAATTATTATCATTACATGTATTTTTGTTTTCAATGATGATTTATAATAAGCTTTTAGCTTTCGATTTAATCCTATTTTACATTACATGTATGTGAATTGTTCTCTTATGGTAATTAATCTATAAAAATGTTTAAATTAATGCTCATTTATGCTACAATACTACTACTGCTATTAGTATAACAACACTCTTTAATTGTAATTTCCCGTGAATTGAAAATAAGCTAATTAAAATTTTACATGATTTTCAGTGAGCATTTGTTGTACTAACCTGTGATGTTTTATGAGGCCCCGATAAGCCCAGTTCCGCGTGCATTTTGACACCATATTGAACTATATCATAGTAGATATGTCTATGACTGTCCAGTAATTCCAAGGTCAATACCTAGTACATTAAACGTAATGTCCCTTGATGCGGCTTATCCTTTCACAAACTACAGGTAGATATGTTTGCTTTACTTCCCTAATGTTGTGGCATAGTGACATAACAACTGTACGGTAAAGGGAACAAAAACCTTCCATGTGCAACGAGGTGCGAACTTAGGAGAATACTTAAGTGTCTTAGATTTTGTGATAGAACAATAGAACGACTAGGAAGCAATGTCTATTTTTTCTATCACATAACTAGCCAATCGTAGCTTTACAAGGCCAGTGACATAACTGTTTACAGGTAATCACATTAAGATTCAAGATATAGTTTGCTTTAAATACTGTAGGAGTAAAATATGCAAGTTTTGCATATCGTTTAAAATGTATATCTGATTAATCATATTAATTAGTAATTAATCTATACAGAATATATGCGACCAGCCTGGTGGTCGTGGGTTTAATAATCAACTGCGACATTTATTCAGATTTCATCATCTTACTTAAGTTTAAATTGCTTAAAATGATTTAAAAAAAAAAAAAGTATATTTTGCTAACATACCCTCATATGTTTAAAATATTTTGAATATTTTTCTTCATTATAATTGTATCACTTATTGATGATAGTCATTTTGTTTACTTTTAGTACCTATCAATTTTAATATGTATTTGTTAAGATGACCATATGATAGTATGATTTAAATAAAAATTTTTTTTTATTACTATTATTATTATTATTATTATTATTTTCCGAAGTTAATAAAACCTTGCCTGACGCTTAACAATTAAGATAGTTCCAGAACTTCTGGGTCCAGCGTCAGGATAGTTTGACGTGTGTGGTATATGCAAATTTGATGCGATATGATATCACATTGACGTGTGTATACTATAATGATTTGTGGTATCATGCAAATTTGATGCGATATGATATCACATTGACGTGTGTATACTATAATAATTTGACGTGTGTGGTATCATGCAAATTTGATGCGATATGATATCACATTGACGTGTGTATACTATAATGATTTGACGTGTGTGGTATCATGCAAATTTAAATTTGATGGATTGTATCACATTGACGTGTGTATACTATAATATTTGACGTGTGTGGAAATTTATGCGATATGATATCACATTGACGTGTGTATACTATAATGCGTTGATCAAATGCTACCTTAACACTTTCCCTCATATAGACTCATTTTGACGTACTCAATAGGTACCACATAAAGCATGACCTGCAGAAAACCACAATTAAACCTTACCAAATTTAATTATAAAGTCTTCATTTCCAGACCACTGAGGAGCAGCGAACAGCATAAAACCTGATCAGCCTGCGAGTTACTCGCAGGCTGATCTGGTTTTATGTTGTTCGCATAGGTCTTTTCATGGTTTCCTCTATGAGGGAAAGGGTTAACACGATCATTTATTACACACACACACACACACACACACACACACACAGAGTTAAAACTACTTTTTTAACACTCTTCAATATTTATTATTTTATTTTGTTTGACACTGTAAGAATTTCACTAGGTTTTTATTACTGAAGTGCTATTGGAAAAAACGTGGGTACCCATCAATTCCTTATTCATCTTAATGCAGTAATAGCTTTAACACATTTGGTTTAAAACGATACTTTCAAATATTCTCTAATTGTTTCCGTTTAAGCTGTTTTAATTAGAAAAGATCCTGTCTTACATTGACTCTATGTGAAAGATTTATTTCTAAATCATAACTAGATTGATATGGGAAGAACAACACATTCTAACAATTGAAATATTCTCCTTGGATTCTTTTTAGGGTTTCCAAACCATGTTTATGGTTTGATAAATTGCAAGCTGTCAAAATTCATATTAGAACAAGCTTCAAAACTGAAAGATAAGTTGAGCGAATAAGAGTTGGATTTAATTTAAAGTCTTTGAAAGTAATTTGAAATGGAAAAGGAAAGATTTGTAAGGTATTCTTGGGTATTAAATAGGAAAATATCATCTTCCTTGTATTAAGAGTATAGAATAAAACTTACTAGTAAAACGATACCACTTTTATGGTTTAAGTAAAAATAGTATTCACGAATGATCAATTATGAAAAAACTAATCATGAAAAAACAAAAACAAATAAATGACGACAAAAATGACGGCATATTGTTTAAAAAAGTTTCAAGAGAAACAAAAATGAGTTAAATAAAAATTGCTATACTATAACATTTAATGATTTTCATATTTGGTTATTTCTACATGCATATATTAAATTCTGAAGCTAAATGATATAATAACTAGCTATATTAGTCCAAATCAGGTAAAATTTCATTACTCGTTTCCGCTGCAATTCTAATCAAAGGAAACAAATAGTGTGAAGACTGATATGCGCATGAGTAGTTGCTAACATATTTTGGAACTATATTGTCAACGGATTTACAATTGTGATAATATTATCCTTGAACTATTTAACAGATAAACAATCGTTATAACATTATTCTTTTACAGTTTAATGGTTTAAAAATTATTTTAAACGGATCAACAATCATAACATTATCTCTGTATTGCTTAACGGATTAACACACATTATAACATTATCTTTGTATTGTTCCGCCTCGGGAGCGAAAGGTAGCGGGTTCTATCCTCGGCCGCGACATACCAAAGTCGTAAAAATTGGTACTGTTATAGCTCCCTTGCTTGGTGCTCAGCATATAAGGGTAGTTGCAGGACTGGTTGGCAAGGTGTCAGGATAATGTGACTGGGTGTGGTATCATGCCACATGTCTACAGCATGATACTGCAGTGTGGCAGCACTACATCTGTCTCAAGAAGACATCGTCTCCAAACTGAAATACTGTCGGTGGGACGTTAAGCCCAAGAAATCAAACACACACACATCTTTGTATTGTTTAACGGACCAACAACTTTTTTATAACATTATCCCAGCACTGTGTTTAATGGACATACAATCGTTATAACATCAAACGTTTCAACAATATTATAACATTATCCTTGTTCTTTTTAAAAACGGATCAGCTATCCTTATATTATTATCATTGAATTGTTTAATGAGGTAACACTAATTATAACATTTCCCTTGTCATGTTTAACGAAATAACAATCATTAAAACATTATCCCCGAACTATTCATGAAATAACAATCGTTATAACATTATCTTGGAACAACAATATTTATAACAATAGCCTTTTACTGCTTAACGGATTAACAATCGTTATAACTTCATCTTGAGCTGGAAAACGGAATAACAACCAGAAAAACAACTCCTTTATGGATTTTCGCCCGCAGGGCTTCATCAGATATCACGAAGAAATACAATAGCACTGCATTATTGCATTTTGACCCAAATCAATATGGCGCTTTTAATAGCGGAAAAACAATCGGTATGACGTTATCTTATACTATTTAACGGTTTAATTCGTGTACTGTTTAACGGATTAATAATCGTTATAACATAATCTTTTACGGATTAACAATTATTGTAACATTATCTAATCAGCTGCAAACAATGCGATATCCAAACGATTTCTAGTTTGAACACTTTGTGCAGTATTCAAACACTCATTGCAACTCCATTGATCACATTTCCCCTAGTCTCTCTTTCTCCTCTCGGCTTCTTCCTTGCAACCCGCACATTCACACTTTATTAAATTTGCGCTCTCTTTAAATCTCTCCCTAGGTGCCAGTATAAAACGGCTGGGTGTGGTGTTCCATGCGTGATACGTCAGAGTGACAGAACTTTATCTATATTCTCAAATTCTTTAAAGCATAAAATCAAACATGAACACACATAAAACAAAAGCGACGTTATTCATGTCATTTGTGACACATTATCTTAATTGATGCTTCCATTGTTGGTTCATTTCTTTATTCACTGGACGGTCGTGCAATTACTTATCCCGCAGCCTGGTTAGAAGTAAAAAAAGTTTGTAAAAAGGTCAATTTAGAATGTATATGAATGGGCACAAGTACAGGAATTCTCATTGCACTGTGCAAACAAACGTTTTCTGGTCAAGAATTGATTGAAAGACTCCAATTTTTAAAACCAGATTTAGTAAATTAGCACACCAATCAACGCATGAATTTTATATAAAAATCAACTGACGATATGAATCCCAGAAAACATGTTGTCATTATATTGACTTTAAAGCTAATTACACAGAGAGCTGCACTACCAGCCGGATCCCCCCTGAAATTTTCTACCTTTATTTAAACCACGGAGAGAGAGAGAGAGAGAGAGAGAGAGAGAGAGATAATCCTACATGTAGGCGTATTACAATATGCAAATACATTTAATATTTTCAATATTTATAACGTTTAATTATAATCATAAAAAACAGTAAAGTTTAACTGTAAACGTGCTCCGGCACGAAAGAAACATATGAAGAAAAAATCTCTTTGATATCACGGCATCGGAAATAATACCATTTTAATTAAGTCGCAACGATGCAGATTGGTTCAATCGCAATAAATTAGAAATAAAAGTCTGTTCGGTTGATATTTGGCAAAGCTAATTACAAATGACAAAGCGATCGTGTTAATTAATTCTGTCTAGTCAGCTGAGCCTTTCTGTATGTCTACAATAAGTCAATAGAGACTTGTAGTAGCCAATCTCGTCAATACATTTTCTTGATACCAATGCACATGTGTTAATCTTAGATCTGGAATCAGGGATATCTTGCAAGTCTGCATCAATACTGTAAACATTTTAGGGAACATAGATAAAGGGAAGTGACATACGGGTTTGACAGTTGTGGGGGAAAACATACTGAACTTAAGACATCCTGCTTCCTTTTCTAGACAGTTGTGAATATACTGTCTATGATAAGGCAAACCCATATTGCATGTCGGGGCCATTAAAAGCATGGAATTGTTCAACAGACTCGCGAAAACATTGATTTAAGTATAACATCATTTATCTCATGATACAAATTTACTGACAATGAAAAGATGAGAAAGCACTGACTAATGCAAATGGTACAAAATGCGCAAATATCTTCTGTACAATAACGCTGAAACGCACTGAAAATGTGGAACATTTAGTATTTTGTATGGATGTCAAAATACTCTCATACATTTTGCTTTCGCAAGTATTCCCAAAGAGGGTTCGTAATCGAAAATAATTTGTATTTGAAAAACCTTTGCCATATCTTCTACGTCATCAATTTATGCACTCGTGATTCGTTAACAGAGTCATACGGATGATCTATGGAAAACATCAGGAACTTGACGTAGATATAATGAATATGCAAATTAGTTTGTTTTTTTTGCAAACAATTGAATGATCCTAAGTAAAATATTCTTTCTTATAAAAGTTTATGTATTGTAGTAATGTTCAACGAGGATGTACAGATTGTATCTCTAATGAAATTTGTAACACAAATAGCTTTTCTGTCTACAGATTATACATTGATTTTGGGAGAACATTGGGCCTTAAAAAATCTGCTTGATGACTATCAAATCAACAACCCATAAAGCAACAAACAAACAATAAATGAATAAATAAGGTTATTACATTTTTCGCCGTTCCTGAGACTCCTTTTGCACCAGGCAACAGTAAAACACACAATTTTAAAAGAACAGGTATATTACCTTTACTAACCTAAATTCAAATCAGCTTTTTTAAAAACAAGAGGGCCAAGATGGCCCCGAATCGCTCACCTAAGAAACATTGCCTTCATTGCCTATTATAGTATTGTGAGTCATACTAAATACATAGACCACGCAGAAGTATGACAAGATAATAATTAAAATTAAGTGATTCCTGGCCCCATTTTCTTTAACCCTTTCCCTCATAGAGGAAACCATGAAAAGACCTATGCGAACAACATAAAACCAGATCAGCCTGCGAGTAACTCGCAGGCTGATCAGGTTTTATGCTGTTCGCTGCTCCTCAGTGGTCTGGAAATGAGGACTTTATAATTAAATTTGGTAAGGTTTAATTGTGGTTTTCTGCAGATCAGGCTTTATGTGGTACCTACTGAGTGCGTCAAAATGAGTCTATATGAGGAAAAGGGTTAAATAAGTACGATTTAAGGCTCAAATCTGAGTATCATCCTGATATCCCTATTGAAAATAATGGGCATATTTTGAATTTGAGTATGAATGTCATACTTAAGTACTTTTTTATTTTCAAAAACACAGGGCCTGGATGAGGGCAATTTTCACACCAGGGCCATGATTTGGACAGACTTGGTTGAGGTCCATTAGCAAACATCTTAACTCCAGGCCTTGTGATTCTTTTGTTGGTTTTCCTATATAAATCTATGTAATATCAAGTGATCCCTAGGGCGGGGCCAATTTTTACCCCAGGGCCATGATTTGAAAAGCTTGGTAGAGTCCTACTAGGCCATGTTACACATCAAATATCTAAACTCCGGGCCTTGTGATTTCTGAAAAGAAGATTTTTTAGTTTTTCCTATGTAAGTACATGTATATGTAAAATCAAGTGACCCATGGGGCGGGGCTAATGTTGACCCAAGGGCCATGATTTGAACAAGCTTAGTAGAGGTCTACTAGACAATGCCATACACCAAATATATAAGCTTATGCATTGTAGTTTCGGAGGAGAGGGTTTTTTAAGATTTCAGTTTTAAAATTTATTTTTAGATCCTGGGACCTAGATATGCAATGGACCGGAACCACTTGAATAACTTTGGTAGAGTTTCATGCAATGAACATCACAGGCAAGTTTTGTCAATTTGGCCTAGTGGTTTCAGAGAAAGTGTCGTGGACAACGGACAGCCATCGATCCTAAACTACGTGCTCATGTGAGCTAAAAAAGCCAAATGACTTTTCCCACTTATATGGTTATTTGAATAAAATATTAAAAAAGCTTACACTTTGATATATTTTGTACCTAATCCGAAGGAAAAAGTAATACAAACTGCATTGATGCAAAATCCACAGTCACCATTACAAGGTCGGGAGCGTTGATTCTAATAACCATATTAATAAATAAGTGTTGAATTAATAAGTAATAAATACTTTTTGAACATCCCTCGTAGTTTATCAACCTATAGGCATTACATGTTGTTGATATGGGGCCTCCGCATGAAATGTCAATGGACTAAAGAGCCACAATAGGCGGACAGATGATTACAATGGGGACACTGCTGGTAGATCAAGTATCAAGACATCTTAAAAATATAACATTCGTGTGGGTGCTGAAACTTGTCTTGAATAAAACGTTCCGTGTGTTGGAGATGTGAATTGATCATAGGGGAATATAAATCAGAGTTAAAATCGTTCGCTAGGCGAATGTTTGCGACAGAAAAGAACGTGAAGTGCTCTACAAATGTACAATTATGTTTCTTCTTTTATTATTTCATAAATTTTTCACGTATGGGCCTACACTTTATGTTGCTAAAATTTGTACATGTAATAAAAAATGATGGTGACTAGTGTAGGAAGCCTTTGGTTGTTAGGTTACATATGTTTTAATAATATTACACCCGTTTCTTATATAAAACAATACAAGGCAATATATGACATTTCTTTTACCCGCCTCAAAACTGTCTTACAAGAACAAGTCAATATAAATAAAGATAATAATAATAATAATAATAAAATGAATAAATAAAATGCAGTTTAGATGTTCCAATTGATTATAAAATCACTAGACTGTTTCAGCAACACTCTAGTGAAAGGCTTCCTTGTGCGGCTAAAAGGAATTACCTGTATAACATACCCATTTGATCGAAGATTAAGCTAGAAAATATAGCTGCAATTGTATTATCTAAGATAAAGCTGTATAATGCGAACGTATATTTCTAAAATTACAACTGTTAATTCAGACTTGCAACTCTAACACATTTTATTTTAACAGTTGCAACCATAACTCACAGTTGTGATTATATGTAAAATTTATCAGATGTACTTTATACATATATTATGGGGTTTACGGGTATTCTAAGTTTTCTGAAATAAGTTGTCACGATGTCAGCACAACTACCCGTAAATGGTTGTTTCGCCTGTAAATGACGTCAGTTTGTATTTATTACAATTCCTTTTCAAATAGTTGATTAAATTAAAATGAATTCAGTATGTTTAACGGATTTTAAGATTTTTTTCTTTTGTTTAGTATTAGACAATTAACATAGAAGCAGCTCAGCAACCCATAAATGAACTCCGTGATCTATATAATTATGTTTTCATTGTTATGACCAACCCCTCATTAAAGAAGAAAAAACAACAACAACTGAATACTATTGAAGTTTTATCTGTAAAAATTAAAACATGTTTGAAATTTAAGCTATTTTTTCTATATCTTTACAGAAAAAAATATATTGTTTTTTCACATTTCTTTAAAAAATAAGTACCTGATGATATATTTAGATATTTCGGAAGTCCGCACCTACGGTCTATTCATAAGAAGACATTCAAAGATGTTTGAAATATACCTGTGTTAGTCATAAACCATTGATTCAGATTCCAGATAAAAATGGAATTATCGTAGATTAACTGTTTGAATGTTTGTCTTTTATTTTAGAGTTTCCCCTTTCAAACTAGAAATGTATAGTTAAGCTATTTATTTAAAACGGTTACCATGGATATATAAACATAGCACAAAAACGAGCACGGTGACCCATCAATATTTCCATTTTTCGTATTCAGGGCATATTTTTGGCAAAGCATGTATAATGACTTTCAGATAATTCTATCAAAAATACAACAAAAATCCGTAGCAAACACGCTTAAGTGGAATTCATGACACAGTTTAAATAAAAGTAACAAATCCGACTAACTACACGTGTAGTTAAAGACAAAGTCTGCTTCCACAATCACCTAAATTACTGTACATACTAATTATCACGAAATATTTACAGAATTCTTTGAAAACATAGTCTGACAAGCTAGTTTGAACAGGTAAATCGATAACACGACTAGGGATATTAAAATCCCGAGAATGACGACCCGATTATTGGATATAGCAGCAGGAATCCTGTCTAAAATAGAAAAAGATACATATGCAATGGGTAAAAAAAAAGAAACAATTTTATGATCCCATATTATTTATTAGCTATTGATTTTCGGAAGAAAACAACAAACACTATCAATAGTTTCTCCGCTGTGATACATGTAAGAGCTATCTTAAACTAACTGTAGAAGTGGAGAAATTATAAATATATCTTAAAGATACAGAACATCTATTGCATGTATCCTTTGTAACTTGCTAGAGTTTGGCATGTCGGCTTATTTTTTTATTTTTAGAAAATAAAGTTAACGGATTTTTTTCCGATTACTACATTCTTGTTCATAATATACATTTCAAGGTGGCTCAGTTGTCAACTGTTGTTAAGCACTACTCCCATACCCTTTCTTATTAAGTCATTGCAATATTCAAAGATAATCCTGACCCCCTTGATTGTACTCGTTTTATAGGTAGTTCATAAATTAAAAACCACATTTATTAAAATGTAATCATGTCTAACTTGATAAAATCAGGAACAATCTGTTTCGACGATTGGAAGTTGTGATTTGCACTGGACTTTCCATTACTATTAAATGTTTTAGCACTCATGTTGGTGATATGAACTGCTTAATGACTGAAAATAAACATTATAATCGGTTCTTATTTTAATGAGTTTATTTATATTATTATATTTAATTTATTTTCATTGTTTATGATCTATCAATCTCATGCAATGTTAAACGGCGTTATGCAAGCAATAGTTAGGCAGTGGATAAAATACACAGTTCTTTCAACATATCCTATCAGACTCCCTCTGGTGTCGAAGGCTTCTGGTTAATTGTGGTTTGAAGATAGAGTGCATGTCACAGGGGAATGGCATCTAATCACAAAAGATTTTGTATGACGTCTGTCTACTCTGCAGGTACCTGCACCATATAACCATAATGACTTCTGGTAGAAAAAGACCCCAAGCTTCTTTGTGCTATTTATATATGTCTGGATTTGAAATATATTTGTATAAAATGTAACAAACTAGGTTATTCTGGGAAATTTTGCCGAGAGTAGGAATTTTCAGTTTTGTAGAATCCAACGGGTAATGTTAGAGATAAAAAGAATACCGAAAATATGAGGAATGCATAATTCTGAAAAAAAAAAAAAAATGCATTTTGATATTTTCATCCAAAGCGGACTTCAATAATGATTTCACAAGAGGCGATCTTACTGTTCTATGCTACACTAATAATTCTTAATGGAATCTTATACTCCATTTACGTTAAACTGAAATAAAACGTAAGGCTTGAAAGAGAAGAGAGATGACATGCAATATTAAAAAAAATGTTAGATTTTTGTCTATTAAAAGTTATCTGCACAATGTCTCTTTAGTTGGCATCACGTTACGGTTGCTTTTATTGCTGGTATTCATGCAAATCGAATTTTTGAGATGCATTTATTCATGAGTCACAATGAGTCGAGTGTGACTGTTTATTCTCATCAGAACCCTCATCACTGTCACAACATACACACGTTTGTTGCTGCAATTCTGTTTCTCCTATGTTCAAAATATATATACTGTTATTCGCTCGATATTTATAAACACAAAATGTCCTTCATGTTAAGTAAAATCTCGCAAAATACCGTTTGGGAAAAAAAAACTGTCCGAGTTAATAATGCATAGCCGTTACATGCTTTTATATAACTGATCTAAAATGTTGAATCTTTTCAAGATATGATATTAATAATCATGTCATGATGTAGATTAAAAATAGCATGGTGCTATTTTCAGTTCAAGCAGCTTGTTCACAAATGATTGCTAGAAAGTTAAACAAACATATTTTTTACTTTCCTTCATTAATATTGTGAAGTCTTTGTTTCTTGACAAATAAACTAAGATAGTGTAGGTCACATTGCTCAGGAAAAACGCAACTTTGACGAAATCGGTTAAAATTAGAATACGGCATCACGGAAGGACACAGTCCGCAATATGGCGTCTTCACCAGTTCACGGTAGCGATTTCGGAATTATGTTGAAAAATGACTGATTCAAATAGAACTAAACCAAAACAGTGGGAAAACGGACTCGTTGCATGACAATATATACACAAGCTTGCAATGTCTTTCCGATTTACACAACTAGAGAACACATCCGATTTTAAAAATGACCCAGAACAGCAAACATCCGGATAATCAGTTTCAAATAACGAGAAGGAAGTGGTGTTTTTCCCCAAGATGTTAATGGGTTTGATAACGTCAAGGCATAGAATTGTGCAGATTAATTAAGCAACGGTTGTCTTCATTTGTCGGTTTAACCATTGTTTTTGCGGATCCATGCAGTTTCTGAAATAAACATTTCCATTGCAGAATTAGGTTTCAGTTTCGGAAACAAACCATCAAGACGACAACACCTAGTCTAATGAATTGATATAGTACTAGAAAAAAATAAAGTTGACAGTTATTCTATAAATATGTTTATATATTTCACACCATTGATGAACATCGTTTACAAAACACTAAATACATTTTAGTCATCAGTTGATCTGCATTTGTCTCTATAGTTTCCATTACAGAAATAAGAAGTATCGAGTATGATGTGCTAAAACTAGCATTACGAGCCATGAACGTATTTTAGTTTCCTAAATTTGGAGTTTATACTAGTACTTAAAACGAGCAATGTCAGGTATGGTTAACTTAGACATTAAGCAAGATTGAACTCAGAAACATATATACAGAACTATAAAATAATTCTTCATTATTTATACATGGCATTCATTTGAACGCATTCGAAATAATACATAATCATAAAAAAAACATTTTTTATTTCATTCAGATGTATATGTTCATGGATAACATGCATCACTTATATTGCAATTTATCACATTTTAGGCATTAAAGAATGTTCTTGACATTGTGCCACAACTTAAACTGGCTTTGGACGATTGAATCACAACAGGCATGCAGATATAACATTGCTGATAGATCAAGTATCAAGATTGTTTATTATCCGAGTGGGTGTCAATACTCGCCTGGAACTTGCGTATGTCAATGGGAAGTACATTGATCATTAGGGTACATGAGTTCGTGAAGTGCGCCATAAATGTTACCATTGTGTTTCTTCTATTATAACTCCAAAATATGTTTATATACATGCTCTGTTTTGATTAACCTTGCTCTGATGTGTATATGACTGTTTCAAGCAACACATAAGAAGCAACAATTCGAGAACATGTTGGATATTTAAGCTACATATATCTACATTAAATGACAAAGCAAATATCGATACGACGCAAGAGATATTAACAGTTTTTATAACTGTAATTAAATAACCTTATGAGAAAAACGATGCAATTATTATACAATGTAGTTATATGTACTTTAATAACGAACGTTGAAATTAATGTAGCTATAAGTAATATAATTACAGGCATGTATGAAGCAATGACAAAATCTTCGAATACCTTATTTACAAAACATTTCTGTCACATCTTTAATTAGAATATATAGTTGCAATTAAATATATGATGAAAATTCAAAATCTATATCATGACGAAATATTGTTTTAATTGTACATTCATGTTTGCAGCTGTATATCAAATTAAGTTACAACATGTCACAATCATACTTTCAGCTTATCCCCCTTGATAGTTCTTGGGTTGGATACAGCACTTGGCGCATGGAAAAGCTGTGGAAAAGTCTTGCCCATCAAAGGGGGTCGAACCCAAAACCTTCTGATCCACAATCATGTACCTTACAGATGGATCACGACATTTTTAAAAAAAAACTGCCATTTTATTTGTCTTTTAATTATGTAACAAATTTGCTAATAAATGGTCGAATACGAAACTAATATATGTTGCATGACTAATGACTAAACAGATAATGTACGAGTATTTTGATATATATTGGTAACCCATAAGAAGTATCTTTGAGAATATTCAATGTTGGATGTCTCTATGTTGGTAGGTCAGAAGCGGAATAAACTAGATCACAGGTACAAACTTATCTCCACCCCGACATAACATAGCTCCCTTGCTTGATGCTCGGCACTTTACTGGTTGGCCTGGTGTAAGGATAATGTGACCAAGTATGGTTTCATGTCACATGTATACGGCGTGATACTGCAGTGTGGCAGCACTATATCTGCCTCAAGTAGCAATAACCTCCAAATGAAATACTGTATGCGGGATGTTGAAAACACAGAACATTATCTATTTAACGCATTTCTTTTCTCGTGTATTCATGTAATTTAATATTAGTTTTTAGTTTTTCATTTTAACATTGCGCTCAATATCTAGCTTCATTGAATTCAGGCACATGGCAGATCATCTGATTGGCATCTAATCAAAAACAATTCTGAAAAATCCCTCTGATGTTGAACGTTCCTAATTAAAATCGGGACTGTGGAATAACAGAAAGCCAACTTTGCTGGTATTTGTACTGTATAACCTTTATGCTTTCACTGATTGGTGTATATATAACATCTATTGCATATCTTTCGTTGATTGTTTTAAAAATTAAATGTAAAAAAACTACTATAATACGAGGAGGTGTTTCATGGAAAATTCTTCGGAAGGTAGAGATTTGCCTAAAGGGGTAATGTTAAAGACATGTGAATGCGAGATATGCTGATAGATGAGACTGATATAACGTTTTAGATAATATAATTAAAAAATGCATCACCATTTTATCATATATATACCGATTTATGTAATTGTCCCTGTTGAGCAACTGGTATGGTCTCTATTTTTGACAATGTTAGAATTGTAACAATGTCAATCATGATTTAATGAATATGTGAATTATTTTCCATTGAAAAGATTAAGATGCAACTGTTAGACTTATGTCTAAGCTATTAACATATTGTATTCTCAAGGATAGATTTATTTTGAAAGATACATATGATATATAAGAAAATATCACTCTATATTATGTTGTAATAAGTATAACATATTTAGTTTATAAGTCTTGGCCAGTTTACATATATTTTAATCAATTATGTAACGTCAAGTGCTAATAGATCAAGACGAATATGTGAATTTATATAAGCAATTGTTATTCGAAAATATACCCTGATGAACATAACTGCTTTTTTTTAATTTAAAATTATATTGTTTTTTAAGTTAAAAAATACCCAGATAAGTTATTAATTGACAATTAATTTCTTACTATATAACAATTGTATTTTAAATTATACTATAATTTCATTTACGTTAAAAATGTATTATTCTAACTTTAGTATACACAAAATCCTACCCTTGTCTCTTCTAATGGACTAATAGTCACAATGATACCAAATTGCTTCATCAGTTCTTGCTGAAAGAAGATAGATTTAAAACAATCCAGAGAAAAAACATTTATAAAGAAAATAATAACAAAAGAAGCCTCGCACCAAGTCGTTATCATATTTCTTTTTCTTCCCCATATTTCTTTTATAACCATGATTATTTCCCTTTCATATTTGTTATTTCAATTTCTGAGAAAAAATAGGGTGTGAATTTCTCAGTTAATATCACGGTTAATGTAATCTTGAAGCAAATGGACCTGCACTATTGAACATTCATCACGTTAAAAATGTTTCAATTAATGTCGTTACTCGGTTTAATCACCAGTTGCCAGAAACGACAGGGAAACAGGTCCATGCACTGTCTTGCGTCTCTTGGGAAATGACTAAATCGTCTTTATTCAGAATGAGAAATTATTAAATCCTGCACCCTGCACGGCAGTGTTTTGATATCCAGACTCTCTTGTGGTATTACTGGCATTGTGATCCAACGTTACCAATGTTGACACCTTTACCATTAGTCTATTCTGTTACTGTGTATGATATATTCATTTGATAAACTCATTGTAAGTCACTGCACTCGTAGAAAAGGTTTTGTTATTCGAAATTTCACTGCTCAGGGACAATCTGTTTAAACGAATGGTTGTCGTTGTTGTTTGCACTGAATCCGCTGTATCTCAATATTTATGCAAATCATATTGCTGATAATAAGGAGATATAAATTTGCTTAAATATTATCGTAGATTCTTAATATTTGTGCTTAGTATATTTCATGTCAGAGGCCACATCGTTCAGTTTGAAAAATGTAATTAAAGTCACATATCCCCTAACATATTATGGTAAAATTATATACGTAATACTATGATATAATTTGTAACAATTCTGCAATAAGGATCTTTTCAGGGTTGGTTTGTAAGTGTGTTATTCAATTCGATTGCAGTCATTGTGGGTTTATTGTGTGTGAAAACTAGTCAGATACGTTGTGTGTGCGTGTTTGTGGATGGGTGTTGGTATGCAAGCAAGAGTGTGTGTTATTGAAGTGTTGTATGTTGCACTGTTGTTTGTTTACATATATGTGTATTTAGTTTACTCTTTGCTTAAATGTTGTCATAAGAATACTTGTAAATATATTGATTTTAATGGATTTGGTTACTGCTTAGTAAATTATTATATCTTCTTACACGAGGAAACAAATACATTTTTAATAAAACGTCAATTTGCTTTTTTTAATGCTTATGATATTTCAACCTCATTCGTTGTTAAATTATGTAAATATTGCGTAGATAAAATAATCCTGATAACACACAAGTTCTTTCAACAAGCATATTTCCTTCCAACCCCACCCCACACCCCAATACTGCCAGATTTTGATTAAGGCTGTCTAGTCAGCGGGGACCTGCACTGTAAAATCTTGAAGAAAAAAAACAACAACAACAAACAACAAATGGTATGCTTTATTTTTATGATTCGCCTGAATTTAATATCTAAAGGCATGTCATGTTACAGATTAGTATGTTGTTTTACGTGAACTTTGGGTAGAGAATAGTAAATAGTAGGTCTGTGAATTCCAGCAGGCAATGTCAAAAATTAAAAGAATACATAAATAAATGATGTATTATTAATTCTGAAAGACAAATCAATGTAATTTTACTTTTTCATTCAAGACTGACTTCCGTAAAAATATTAATATTGATAATACTATCACTAGAGACGAGGTTACTGTTCGATGCTACACTGATTATACTTAATCTTAATTACTAATAATAAATTTTATAATATTGAACTAAAAAATAAGGTATCAAAAAGATAAACTTGAAAGAAAAGAGAGATGGCATTTACTATTAAAAACAATGTTAATATGGTGATAGATTCTCGACCATTAAATGCAACCTGCACAATGACTCTTTAGCTGGCACCATGTTACAATCAGACACGATTGCTTTCATTGCTGGTATGCATGCAAGTCGAATTTCTGAGATGCATTCATTTATGTTGCATGCAAAGTTCTGTCAAATGGTATTAAAATTGAAGGACTGGGTGATTTAAGGGAATAGTATCCTGAATCAGAAGAGTGTGGCTGTTTTTCATCAGAACCCTGAACACTTCAATCTGACGTAGTCACAACAAACACCCGTTTGTTGCTGCATTTCTTGTTCTTTCATGTTCAATTGCTATAATCATTGTCATTCGCTCGATTTATTTTCTGGAGCAAACACATCATGCAAAACGCAAACTTTCTTTAATGTTTGATAAAATATCGCAAAATGACGTTTTGGAAAACCAAACTGTCCGGATTAACATAATGTATAGTCGTTACATGACTTTTACAAAATGTAGATTCTACTCCTAGATACTACACCAATAACGATTCCATGATATACATTCAAAATATCGCTTGGAAGGTAAATTTAAGACTTGAATGGTGTTTTCTTTTTTCAATTAAATCTCAATTTTAAAATTATGTCTGTATTTTCGACAGGGCGCATGTTTGATATGTAAAATAATAAAAAATATTGCCCTTTTATAACAAAAATATCTTTTCTTGGTCTTAGTATCGTTTCCAATGCCTCTATTGTCATTCCGCTAAAAGCCAAACTCCAAAGATTCGTTGGATATCGTTACCTACGTGTAATATAAAATACTCGTATATATCACTTTTTGTAAATGAATGCCTAAGTTATAAAATAAGTTAAATACTTAACTTTGGTGAATAGATACAAACGTATCTACTGTATCATTTTTAAGCCTAAGGTATCGAACGGAATTGCTGCATGATAGTATATCCGTTATTAACGGAAATAATATTATCAACCAATTATCTGATGCAATAGCATTTCTAACTCGTACTCATACTGTCGAGTTTACTCATGTACTGAATAACAGTGAATCGACTATTTATGATGAACTAAAACGTGATTTGTGCCCTGACTGGCATACAACTAAACCCAAAACAGCGGGAAACGTGTGACTCGTTGCATGACAATACTTATACATACACATGCTTTATCTCAGATATAATCCCAGCTAGTAACACAGCTAGTGAACACGTTCTACTATACAGATCACCCAGAGACCCCCCACCCCCCGATATTTATCGATTTGATAACGTCATTGCATATAATTGTGTAATTTGATTAAGAAATGGATGTCTTTATTTGTCGATTAATTTAATGTTAATCTTGCGGAATCATGCACTAAATTTCATTGCAGTATTCCGTTTTATTTTCTGAAACAAAAGCAACAAAAAAAAAATACATTGATACTAGAAAAAATGAAATTGTCAGTTATTCTTTAAATATGGATATATACTGGGCATAATTAATCAATGAAAATCGTTGAGCAAATAATCACGAAATACATTTTAGTCATGATTTGGCTTGATATCAGTTTTCATCTCTATTCTTTGATGACATAAATTCCATTTCAGACTCAAAATGTATCCAGTATGCTGTGTTTACAATTTCCAGCCATGAACGCATATTTGTAGTTGTCTTTAATTGGAGCTTATACTATTGTTTAACACGAACGATGCGAGGTAGGGTTAACTTAGGCATTTTAGTATGATTAAAGCCAGAAACAGTCCCATGGGCGTTGGCTTCTAGCTCTGTAAACCTGAAAGTACCTGATTCATTGCCAAGATATTGGCATGTGTTCCGAAGTGACTACAGACAACCCGACTTTAGAGACAATCTCTTTTTCCTATCGATTTATTGTGACAAGATGATAAAATGTGAAGCAATTAATCAAATCGGAAGAGCAAAATCTCTTAACATACTTTTGTTTTTCTTACAGAGTGCAAAATCTCATCATAATATCGTTTCTTTCGAAAAGGCCTTAATTCGTATTCTGGAATTAAGAGATTTCTTGCATTAATATGATACTGACAGTACGTAGCTGAACTTAAAGTGGGGAAATAAGAGTGGATAGACACATGGAGTTTGTCAGCCATTTACATTTAGACTTGGTAATATGATATAAGTGACTATAAGCTCAACATTTGATAAGGTTACTTCATACTGAATGCTGTGTCCACTGAAAGTAGCACAGAATCACCTTACGAGGATTGTATAGCTAGAGCTAAAATATTTCTTCATTATCTATATAGTGACATTCATTTAAATGCATAGAAGTAATCAAAACAAATCCTTACTATGTCATTTATTTCATTCAGTTGTATTTAAACGATGAAAGGTCAAATGTGTGTTTTCGGATAACATACATCATTTATAATTATACGGCAATTTATCGAATTTCAGGCACTACAGAATGCTGTTGACATTGAGCCACCACTTCAGCTTTCTTTAAACGATTGACTCACAATAGACATAACTAAACCTTACTGGTAGATCACGTTTCAATATATTGTTTATTATCCGAGTGGATGCCAAAGATCGTTTGGAACAACTTGCTTTGGAAACAACGCGTATGTGATTGGGAAGTGAATTGATCATGGGGGAATATAACTCAGAGTTAGGATCGTTGGGTGAGCGTTTGCGACAGAAAAGGTCGTGAAGTGTGCAATAAATATTACAGTTATGTTTCTTCCATTATTATTCCAAAATACGTACATGTACGATCTTTGGTGTGATTTTTTCTTGCTCTGAAGGTTATACATGACTGTGTCAAGCACACATAAATAGCGACAAAACAAGAACAATGTAGGATAGATAGGCTACATATATCTACATAATATGACTTTAGTTTGTAGCGTTATCGATTCGAAACAAGTAATATTTTAACTGAAATCAATTAACCTTGCTCGAAATAAATAAATATGTATGATTGCAATATACTTGCAATTAAGTGTATCATAAAATATGTATGATTACAAATGCAAAATGACTGAAATGTGTTACAACTGTAAATTCATGTTTGCAGCAGTTGTTACTTGCCACAATAATACGTTCAACTTATATAATCTCCCTTGACGGTTCTTTGGTTGGACTAGTACTTGGCGCTTGGAAAAGATAGGAAATTTCTTGCCTACCAAAGGGGTCCAAACCCACAACCTTCGAATCCGCAGTCATGTACGTTATAAATGAACCGCGACGCCTTCAAAAATGTCATTTTAATTATCATCAAATATTTACTTTTTTGAACATAAAAAACATATGTACTTGTATTTAAATCAATAAGTTCTTATGGTTTTCTTGTAGTATACAAGATATACCGAATAACTAAATTCTAAACAGAAAAAGAAACATCTCAAAATATTGAAAGCAAATAATTTACAGAGAGAGACAAAACCTTTTTTATGGTTACTAAGCCTATAGGCCATTGACGAATACTATATAACTGTCTCTGCTGTGAAACGTTTTATTTATATAACACTGTATCATTCATACAAGAAATTTAATAAAAAAAAATGTCATAACTCATATAAAATCAAGCCGATCATAATGTGCCGACAATGCTTTACTAGGCTTTATACCAGACAAATTTCAACAAATAGATATCATCCTTGGAATATCTGATCATGATGTCTTTGGTTGTTGGTTGGTGTCGATGCGGCAAAACCAGCGAAAAAAACCCCACTACATTAGCCGATTTGGAAAGTACACAATTCAGTTTAAGACCCTGTACACTAAAATCAAGGAAATGACACAACTGGGTCATGATGTCAGTGAACTTTGGAACACCTTAAGTGATCACCTACTGACAGCCATCCTAAACACATACCAAAAAAACTAACAAAGATAAAGGACACATTCTGTGAATAACCAAGAAATTAAAAAAAGAACCTATTAAGACAAAATAACGTCACCAACTAGACAGATATTCACAACAACACCAAAAGAAAAAAAAAAAGATCCAGTCAATGACGAATGAGCTTACTTGAAATATATCTAAAACACAATTACAAAAAACAAATCTTAAAAAACACAAAAAAGGAAAACTCCTCCACCTCAGAACTGAAACATAATAGTAAATTACATACAGATCCTTAACAAATGACAGACAGATCCTTTCAGCGTTCTCTGAAAGCAAAAATGTTAGCAGAAATGGCCTTGAAAACGAACACTATATAATTTCCAAACTACAACGAACTTCAGAAAATGTTACCTTCACCATCAAAGGAGTATAATAACTACTAGAAAACCTCAACCTTTACAAAGCATCCATTCCTAATAATATAAAACCAAGAGTGTCAAAAGAACTAGCCGCTGATGTGATCCCGATCATAAGTGCCATATTCGAAGTATCATATGGCACAGGCAGAATTTCCTACCAAATGAAACGATCCAACCAATCTAAAAGAAATCTAGCACGTATAATGCCTCACACTATTTCTTGACAAGAATCTCCTGCAAAATTAAGGAGCACATAGTTACAAGCCACGTCATGAAACATGCTGAAACAAGCAACATCCTACATAGTAAGAATCGTAAATGTGAAATGCAGCTTTTGGAATTTACAAATGACATATCAGGACAATTACTGGATCAATGCTTTTCTCTTTGGACGCACTCACAGTAATACTGAATGGACAAGTATCAGATCAGTGAATGTTGAGTCTTGAGTCCCCAAGAGATCAGTTCTCAGACCGTCCCTGTTCCTCCACTACACCAATGACATCTTAAATCTTACATCAAATGTAAGACTGATTGCGGACTTCACCATTTCCTACCTCACAATAGCATCAGACAAAGACCACTATCGACTACAGTCTGACTTGGACAAGTTAGTTATTTGGGAGAAAATACTTTAGGATAATTGAATTTCACC
>CM037794.1:2065765-2115765 GCA_021229015.1 Solen grandis | reverse complement strand
GAAGACCTTAATGATAATATAACAGTGATTTTAACTTTTTTGGTCAGTGAGGCCTCCTCCACAAATAAGTTACAATAAACAACAAACGCAGAGTCTCCAATCGTAATTCGGTTGATCATGCTAGTTCACTAACACAGAAATTGATAATCTGCAAGAGTTAGGAAAGGCATATTTGTTGTGGCACAGTGCCGAGCTCTGTAAATGCAGTCGGTTTATCAGATTATAGTATGTTTTAGGCATTGCATGTAAATCTATAGATGCCCATATATAATGATGGTAGAACGATTTAGAGTAAATACGTCTCAAATGACAACATGGTGCAAATTAACATGTAATAAAAATGTCGAGAGAATCATGGACGGTAGTTTGATGATAACAGTTGTTGCAAAGCATGTAAAATTCATGCGTTTGACTCTATGTGTATCTGTATGTTGAAGAACATATACGTGTAGATCTGAATGGATAGTGAAATTATTAAACGGCCTTTCTAAAACAATATGAAAAGAGGTTCGGTCGTAGGCTCGTTCGGTTAGATCTCTATATATAATGTTTGGTTGCGCTCAATAAAAGCGAAATTCTGTTGCAGTCTATACAGACGAGAGTTTGTTGCGCACGAACAGAGACTTATAAACAGAGACTGGCAGCTTATTTTCTGACCATATCGAGTTTCTAAAGTTGCGCGCCGCCAACGAGACTTCAACGAGGCCTGGAAGATTTATGTTAAGTTCCAATGGATATTTAATACCAATATGGTTATTATGTTTAGTCAATTAGAGACGCAATTTTAGGGAATCAATCAGCAATCCTAAATGTATGATGAAGAGATTACTAACACCAGTCTAAAGAACAGGAAGACACTAACCAGTAAAAATCACTGGTAAATCCTCTTGTACACGAGGCTGTCATTTATCTCGGCATTTTCTTATACCGCACTTAGTCACATTGGACAATTATCTACCTACTCCCCTTCCTTTCTCCCTCTGTCTCTCTCTCTTAATTATAATTAAACGTAAACTAAAGAAAAGTACTTCAGTCATGCATCTGTCCTCTTCGTACCTTCATTTAAATTCACTTTAACGAAAAACAACAGATTTACTAAAAGTACATGTATTTGGAAAGTAATTGTTGTTTAGTAAGATTCCCCCAAACCCAAACAAAATGTCCGGTACTTGTGTGAAATGTGGGCGCGCTCTCGTTAAATCTCAAGGCACGCGATAAAGCGCGTTATTTCGGAAAGCTGCCAGTCTCTGTTTATAAGTCTCTGGAACGATATACAGACGAAAATCTGTTCCGCTCTATAGAGGCGAGAGATTGTTGCGTAGTCTATTGCGCCCGATGCAGCCGCGAGTCTGTTCCGGTCGATACCGGCGAGAGTTTGTTGCGCAGCCTTTTGTGGAACGAAACTCTTTTTATAAAGACTAATTTCTGAAAAAATCTTTTTCTCCCAACAACTTATTTCTAAACACCACGTACAACATCTTTAAACGCAATTAATATTGATCCAATGAGAAAACAGACAGAAAAGCACAAATATATGACCTGGTTAACATATGAAAATCAGTCACTGTTATAATTCTAAACAATAGCCATTATACTATAAAAACTAAACTTCCTCTTTTTCATACAAAACCTTTGATTTGCTCTGAGATGTTATAGATCGACTGCAAATAAAGTTAACATAATCGGGAGAAATCACATGTGGTGTTTTATAGTTCCGGTACTGGGGTTACTTTTTTAAAACATCACTTTGAATATTAATCAATGATATAGAAATATGTATATATTATTCAGTGAATAAGGAGGTCCTTCGTCAGCGGCACCGTGTTCCTGACATTTGGATGATTATGATTGCGTGACCTCTTTTAGGCAGAATTCTCTCTCTCTCTCTCTCTCTTTTATCAATGTTTCCATTCGTATTTAAATTTTCCACAGCATATTTCGAAGGCAGATGTGTACATGATTTCCTCACAACACAAATTTGGCATCTATAAGCACACAGTAGTTTTATAATTGACACGTGGCTTCATTTGTTTCACTGGAAACAATGTAATTAAAGTATAACGTATTTCATTGTATGAAACACAAACGGAATAACCGAATGACCTATATATATATGTGTGTGTATTCTTCCCTAATGTATTTATACAGTTAATTCTATGGATGAACAATTATAGCCGTTTATAAATAACACACATTTTCTTCAGTCCGCAGACCGTTTGAATTATTGTAAATTGGCTAAGCATATGTAATCATATATATTAACGTTTTTAATGGACCAATCTTTGCGTATAAAGACAAAAAATACATCGATGTGCGGATGGCAAATAAGTAAGTAAATGTTTAAGGAAATCTTATTTTTAAGAATTTAGTCATGCGATAAATGAATCTTATTACCGTTGCTATTGAACTCGTGATAATGTTCGCTTTATAGCATTTTTTTCCCATCTCGGCAGATCTTTAGACGTACAGCTAAGAATGAAATGTCTCCGTTACGTTATTTTATATATAATGTTCTATTTACTCTGTTAATATTAATCGTTTCTTTGGGTGTTGACTTTAACGTCCCACCGACAGTATTTTCAGTCATCTCTGAGACTTCACGCTTGACAAGTTGCAAATATTTGCTAGATTTCAATAAACTGATTTAAAAATCTGAGAAATACTATTAAGATTTCATTTAGATCAATATTACATACTAACAAAGGGTCACAATTAAAAAAAAACTAATTCCTTTTACTGTTGACACCGGAATTAGCTGAAATCCCATAAAGCTACATTTCAGTAGGGATTCATTTAGTTCTATACTAGTACCTGATATCTATATTTATGATACCTTTCGTCGGTGATTCTTTGGAACGTGTTTGTTTTCTCCAAAACTTTTTAACGACACTAATACCGATACACTATTTACCGCTATATATTCTGAAAAGGAAAGATTTCCAGTTTCTTAAATAATAGTATTTTGAAGCGACCCACCCCTAAATAATAAAGATACAGTGTATTTGACCAATTCTTTTTGCATTTGTATCTGTTGTATTAATTTTTTTATTTATCTGAAACACAAAGTCCAATATCTGCATCTATTTGTATACGCCAGTCTTGTAAGCTATAACGTTCTACAGACATCCCACATTTATTACACGTTTCCCAGCATCTTCCTTTTAAATAACTGTTTGTCGTGTAGGTGATTTTGCCTTTAATAAAACTAGTTTAGTTATATAAAAGTTTAACGAAATAATGACTTTGAGTCATTTGATATTAGACCTGGTGCCAGTTATTTTTTTTTATTTTTGATTAGGACTACATAATTTTTTTAATTCGGATTATCATATAGTACATGCTCGTCGCAATGGCTTTATAGCGTGGTTAATTTTTACCCTCATATCGTATGCAAACTCCTGAACGCTAATGTGAGCTAGCAGCAGGTCGGTGCAAAGAGTAAAATGGTGTACTCCGAAATAACACACTTAATTAAAGGAGTGTTCTGTTCTGCACTATCAAATGGACATTCAGCCTGAATATTTGGGCTGTGACAATTTTCTCCTCATTAGACAAAATCGTGTGCATCCACTTCCATTCCATTCTACTACTTTATTTAAAAAATGGAGGCTAAGGTTTTGGAAAGAAATTGAGCAGTCATGTATCAACGGTATTTAGAGTTCTAGTTCCTTTTATTGATTCCCCAATACATACACGTGCGCTTTTTTCTTTTTTTTTTTTTTTTTTTGACTTGGTAATTTGCTGTTTGCGTGCGCTCATTATAAAAGTCATGCACGGATCAAGAGGGCAAGAGAGAGTACCGGGGTCCGGACCCCCCCCCCCCCCCCGAGATTTGGCTATTATGCCTGAAATATGCATAAAAATGGGGAGGGTCACGACCCCCTTGAGATTTGGCTGTTATGCTCAAAATATGCATGGAAGAGGGAGAAAGGGGCATGACCCCTTCTGGTATTTGGCTCTTATGTCTAAAATTTAGTAATCTAGTATTTTAACATTAAATCAGGGTAAAAACCCGTTGAACCCTATCTGCCCATCCCACTCCCTCCTCTCCACTTACTGTGTTTTTCATAGCCTCCCCCCCCCCCTTTACACACAAACACATGTACGATGCGTTCGGTGAAATTTCATAGTTGGCTTTTTTTGGCATGGTAATTTTTCATAGTTGGCAAACATGTCCCTGTCGCCCCTCCCCCACCACATCCTACACACAAACCCACCGAGACAAATGCTGGACCCGCAACTGAAAGTGATTTCATTCTAATCAGCGAACGCTAAATCACCATTATGTACATAATGTCCGGTATATTATGTAAAAAATCATAATATAATTTGTGAATTGACATGTTGATGAAGCGATCGCGTGACTCGAGTTATATGGATATGAAGGGAGGCAACACAATTTTATATCACTTTATGCAGTATATTTATTATCTCCCTTATTTCAAACGTGCACTTTTTGCTGATCATAACATAAAATATAACCCAAAATATAAAATCATGAATTTGTAACAATACCTTACGGATGCTTACAACCGAATAACATTGTCTTTTTGGCTTGCGGCCACGGCAATATATTTACTTGGTTAGTGATTCCCTTGTCTTCCTCTGTTTCTCATAATATTTCGGACATGTTAAATTGGCGGATAGCCAAGATCATCCATTTGTGTACACGTCAAATGTGGGTTTTCCAAAGTTTATATGAATTGCATCGTCGGATACCCACGGCTGATCGACAGCGACAGATCATCTATAGGTATGATGTCATGTAGTGAAACCTAATAAGTCAGTGCCCGACGATGAATGAAAAAAGTGCAAACAGTTGATCAGAAATTTACTTTTTGTTCTCTGGTATACTGCTTCGATGACCGGAAAATATTCAATTGTATCAAACTTTAATAAGTTTCATTGTCTTAGAGTAACACTTGCCTGCTATCAGATAACTATTGACCAGCTGATCCTTGTGAACACGTGGAAACTAAAGTGAAACAAATACCTTAGTTTAAGGTCTTTGATTCAAACGTTTAGTCCATTTCAAGGTACGTAAGATACTGGGGCCAAGACTTTGACAAAATCAGTGGGTGGTTAACCAAAAGATGCCTCGGTTAGACCGGCTAATAATATACTGGTTATATTCCTTTTATGAGACAATTTTATTAAATATCTTTTGACAAGTTTCGTACCAGGGAGTCTATCCTACGTCTTTATCGTTTCTGTCTCACTCTAAGGTTGATGTAGAGAAACTTTTAGTTTGTTTTCATCCTTGTTAAGAGAAAAATCAGCAATGTATGTATATATTCCTGTCTGAAACTTGAAAGAACGGTAGCAAGAGTTTGTAATAACATATTACATTAAAATGGACGATTTCGATTATTCGCTTGCATTTCGTGAAAATGGAAGTTTCGTTTGTCTAGACATTCACTTTGATTTAATAAAAATGTACATCAGTCTTAATACCGGCTTTGTTCTGCGGTAGTGCAAAGTCATAATGCGTTTCACTTTCTTTCAAAGAGTGAGAGTTTGCTACAGTCAGTTTCTATAGGTCATATGCTGTTCGCGATAAATGCCACAAATTTAAAGACTGCGGGGAGTAATATTTTGCCAGGGCAATGCGTCCATTAATACTGAACACAATTACTTAATGCACCGTAATTGACAGCGGACCGATATGACATAATTAGAAAAATCAACCATGCTTTCATACAAACGGAATGTTAACCATTTGCCCCTCAACTGAAAATACGTATGACAACATTACTGGCATATATTGATGATTAGTGTCTGAATGGTTTAACATGTAATAGATTTTGTTATTTGTTTAATAATTGTGTAATTCCTGTGTCAGTGAAGCTCTTTGAAATACCACGGATCCAAATAATTTGTACAATCTTGGTAGACATTTGCAGCCTTAAAACATCTGAGCATTAGACTTCGTTTCGGGGCTACCAAACGAAACCGGATGTTACGTTTTTGTTGAATATAGGATCTGTCAGGGTCGAACAATCAATTCCAAAATCTATGTGTTTCCTATTTTTTAGCATTCTACTCTTTGAGTTTACCTTAAAAAGGTACAGTGTCTTACTATTCGGGACAAATCGTTCGCAGGGGAAGAAAACTTCAACCTTTAAAACAAACAGATATCTAAAGAACTCGTTTCCGAAACTCCTTTCTTTTCTTTTGACTAATTTCACAATGACCAATGGGAATTTAGCAAAATATATAATAACCAGTGAAAAGCCTTATTTATTCCGCTTCATTATTGTGTGTTTCACAGGAAGTCAGGGTGAAAATAAACGGCCTAACGGCAAAAAAAAAGAAGAAGGAAAAAAATTGTCTTTTTATTTTATGCTGGAAAGAGTGAAATTTTCACCGTGAAATATCAAATATAATTTTAATATAAATTATATTTCAGTAATCTACTCAGAATCATGGTATAACAGTGTAAAAAGAGGAAGTCGAATCTGTTCAAACTTAGCACTACCTTATTGTAGAAATTTGAAATCTTATTCGTTTATACCAATTATATGTCTGAAATATCATGTTAGCCTTTTTATATAAAACGTACTTATTCGAGTGGCGTGTAGTACAAAAGCCTAGCTGCGTGCAGTTTTCACGTTGTTGTTTTTTTCTTTTTAAACTGGTTCCATATTTTATTTCCTTTATAGCTTTCGTGCGTTTTTTTAACTACGGTATTTTTAGACGGTGTTAATAAGACTGCAAAAAAGCACACATCTAGCTTCTCTATAGGGAGTTTCTTTGACTGTTCTTATTTGACGTTAATTCCCCTCACAATGTCGCGGTCGTCACTTGGGGCCTCGAGACATTTCATAGATGCATGCTGTTGCCACACTGTTATAATTCCTTTTAACATATCTACAGCTTAGTTCTACTTTCTCACACCTTTGAGACGTTTCAGAACTTTCTTGTGCCGCTATTCAACAGATATATTTAACGAATACGTTATTGAATAAATATAATTTACGGCATGGTATTCCTGGATGTTGATCACCAGATGTTTGTACGAGTTTAAGTGGATATTTTGGTTGTTGTTTACTATAAAAAATTGCATAAGTGTAAGTATTTTTTTGTAAAGTATGCAAAGAAATGTGTTTTTCTTATATAGAAGAATGCAAATATAAATGTATCACAGAGATCCGCAACTCTGATATAGGTAAATAGTAAGTCAATAGAAGCTCTCGTAAAGTTACGTTTACGATCATGTGACCGCGATATAACGATAAACTGAGTTTCCTTTTCAAACCAAAATTGAATGTCGCTCATTAGATCGGAGATCTTCTTTTATGAGCAATACTGTAGAGCGTCTATCTGTTAAAGTCCCAGTATCTTATAGATGTTAGCCCTTAATCCGAATGCACTTACAACATATATAATTCAGTTTTATTTTCATCACTGAAAGACCTTGAGAAATGCCTAATTTACAGGAAAGATTCTATAAGAAAAAAAAATAATGCAAATTGTGGCTGTCTCGTTCTATATTTAGCTCAGAACAATGACAACATAAAATCAACATACAAGGGATTTTTCAGAAGTTCGTGGATTTTCTTCCTGTCTCCTCTACTACCGTATATCAATATTTATTCAGTCTATAGAAAAAGACCATGAACTTCTGAAACACCCCATGTACACCGAGACATCCGTGGTTTTACTGAACAGTGTGTTTCAAAACAAGCTCCGCCCATCTTTCTCACTTTTTTGCCCTGTCTGAACAACTAAGACTTCCGGGGGGGGGGGGATATTTCATTATGTGGGCTTAATTAAACATTAAGAAGTTAATGAAACATCATTTGAGGCTTTGCTTATTAGAAATTTTGAAAAATATATTTTTCCAGCTAAAGCGCACCGAGGCTTTAAGCGTCAGTAAGTATCTGCAATATGTTGAGCGTGTCAGCGAGATCTCGTTCAAATCCTTGTCACCTTTATTTTTTATTTATTTATTTATTTTTTGGTCACGAATAAAAAAAAAAACGTTGTTTTGGGCCGTATCACATCTCTGAAGAAAAGGTATTCAATATATCCATATATATATAGTATACTAGCTTCAATAAATAACTCAAAACATTATATCACATAAAGAATGATCTGGATTATTGTTTAAAGCAACACGTCTGTATATCAAAGGTACACATGTTTTGCGTATTGTTGTAAACGCGTACTTTTGTTTTGCTACTATAGTAAGCATGGAGTGACTCTTCAAAGGGTTATGTAATAATCTCACATCTGATGTGGGGAAACATCTGGTAGTTAATTATGTTTATTGTTCGGACCGCACAAAGAACAGCGGACAAGACATGGAATTTAATATTAAGCACAGCTGTCACGTACGTGCATTGTACCGAAAACATGACTGTACACGACGGTAAACCGACTGACTCGCTACTGCAATATTTCGATTCGATACTATAGTGTGCAATATGTATATTTTGTGAATAAATCTGCATGACTCCGTTCTTTAAATCCGTTTGTGATTAAGTATAGGTTTAGTTCATATAGCTTATCTATTTAGCACATGTCATTTTCCTCCCATTAGCGACAAAACTTCATGAAAGTGTGAGTTATGTGGTTGCATAGTCCACACTTACTGAATTTTACAAGTCCACGGTGACTGTGAAGAAATACCAGCTCCATCACATTCACTTCTTACGCATGTTCTCACTTCACATGCTGAAAGTTTTGATAACACTTAGTAACAATGTAACAATTTGCTCCCCGGAACTGGTGAACACGCCATGTTGCGGAATTGTGTCACATATTACAGCAATCGCCTGCGAATTGCGTTTTCGAAAAGTAGCGGTTGTTTTTTTTGCTCTTTCGGCAATGTGACCTACACTTGCCGAGTTATTTTTGTCAGGAAACAAAGACTTCGCCAAAATTAACGAGGGAAAGTAGATTTTTTTTTCTAAATCAAAACATGAAACTTCTATATATAATGACAAGAATTGGAACTGACCGCTAGTGAAAATAATGATTATAATCATGTTATAACCGTTCCTGTATACATCGTATTGTACCAATTCATCTGAAATAAAATAGTTTACGGTTTGTAAATAAACTTAGACTTTACATCACTCAGCTCCAAACCGCTTTGGGTTCGAATCCCGGCAGGGTCACTCTGATTTTTCATCTGAGGAAGCCGTCCAATTATTTTGGCGTACGACCTTCTATGCTAATAGTAATAAGGGGAAGGTACTCCAGTCCTTGCGGGTGGTTGATGGTTCTAACCGGGCGCCTCTGTGCGTTCGAGGGCTTCCTCCAACTGTAATGTGCTGGAAGTCGATATAGGACTGAAATATTGTCGTGGCGACAAAAACTCCAACAAGAATATCATCCATTTCCTTTCAAAGTGGTGCTCGCTAACCATTTCAAGTAACGGGGGTCACTACCGGAACGTTTTCACAACGAGCACAGCAAATTTAACAATCTTATACTGGCTCTACCAATTCTATTCAGTGCTAAGTAACATCTTTTATCAGTCTATATATGCATTCATATATGATCACATCTATCAATATTTTATCAATATCTTACTTAAGAGTACAATAAAATAATAATACTGTCACCGAATACTTGAAAGATTTCAATTAAATTAAACTAAAATACTGTTTGTAAATTATCGCTATTCCTTCAGGTAATGAGAACTCTACATTGAACGCAATATTGAACGCACCGAACGCCTTGTTCGTATAATGTATGTAGTTCATGACAGATGTTCCGAGTGCATTTCTATATGAAATAAGATAACATAGTAATCATAGTAACACCGTCATATAATATTACATACAATTTACCCATGCAATATAGTTCTGTCTGTATTATATTAAGAAGTTCGTGTAGTTAAAGACAACTATGAAATTACCCATTTAACACATGGCATTTTCCTTCCACTAGCGACAAAACTTCACCAAGGTGTGAGTTATGTACTTACATATACTCCACACTTAATTGTTTTTTACAAAAGTATTACGCATTATTACTACGCGTTTTAGTCAATAGTGATTATAAACAAATACCAGCACCTGATTGATCGGATAAAAATGCCATGTGCTCATGGGAAATAAACATACTTTTGAGATTTTTCCTCAGTCACTGATTGGTCAATTCAAATCAACGAATTATACCGAGTATTGCCGATCCTCTGGTCTATGGCGACAACCAATTCTACGTCATCAAATGTCAAATGTCACTTCAGAGATACTTGAGATAAAGCTTTCCATTTGGGCTTCATCGTCGAATACCCACGGCCAATCGATAGATCATCTATAGGCCGTGGGATATTACGGTTGAATTTGATCGTTTTAGGGTGTGTCAAATTACGCCAGTTCATTGGTCGAATTATGTTTTTAAAACCAATCATAAAGGCCGTTTATACAGCTGCCGGACGCAGTCAAGTCTTTTTCTTCAAGCTTCCGCGCCAAAGAGTGTTGCATCTATAAGTCGCGTTTTCATTGGTCGATAATTTAATCAATAACTACTGTATTACGACCGTTTGCTTGCCTATTTTCCCACGGCATGATGTCATGAAGTGAAACGGAATAAGTCAGCCGGGGGTATTCGACGATGGTTGGGCTTCAGTTTGCGTCTAGCTTGGCTTCAAGTTACACGTTGATAATAAGTATCTATTAATGAAAACGAAGGAGCTACTTGCCCTCCCAAAACTATGTTGATCCAACCCCTATGTATTACCCATATTACCCCATACTTCTGTCAATAGAATTTTTAAAACTGGAGCCCAACAAGATAGCTGTATCTATCTGACATTGATGAAGTAGAATCCTGAATGAACTTCACCTTACAGGTTAGTCTCGTCCAATCTTCACGTCCCGTATACACATACTTTAAATTGTAAGCTTAGTACATGTACTTGAAATTTGCAACCGGAAAATCAGATCAGCTCTAACGCCTCATCAGTGTTCATGTATGATTAGGGCATTGAACAGAAATCACAGTGATTTCGGGGGTGTCCCTGGCCAGTCTAATTATCACATAGCCCCTCATCACCGTTGGATCGAATTCCGGTCTTGCCATTCGGATTTTTTTCTAGCTGACTTGCGATAGGTCGTTGCTTTCACCCAGGTGTTTCTTTGGTGTTTCCCCCCCCCCCCCCCTCACAATGCAAATCGCTGGGCGTAGCAATATGATTGAAATACTGTCACCGTGACGAAAAAGCAATATCAGTAACATATTGAAGATATTGCATATACTTGGAAATACGAAATAGTTATATTTTTGACTCTACCGATTATGGAAAAAATGAAAACTGTTTCGTGATACGGAAGTAAATTCCTTGACGAAAAGAAATGTAATTTTACATTTTAAAGGAACCGCTGAATAGCGAACAATGCAGAACGTAATCTAACCTGGTTTTATACTGGTTAAAAATTATTAGGTCACGTTTTTCCAGAATAGTTTTTTCTTTTCAATGAAAAGAACATTTTGAGCAACGGTGCGCCATATGTAAACTTAAGGAAACCACGTATTGGTATTTCCTCATTTCAAAAAATCTACTAAGAAACTATATAGGGATACAGAACAAAGGCGTAAATCTATGGCACACGTTGACGTGAAAATCACAAACACGTTCCGAATAATCCTCATAGAGATAAAATAAATGATTTATGTTCGGTTCTTGAAATTCTTGATGATGGAGAAGCTTATGGCACGAACGCTCTGAATCAGCCAATGAATATACGGATAAAAGGCTTTAAAGAGATTGACACGAACAAAAAAATTTATACTGTGTTCCGTGTCCTCAAAAACCATGAATGTGTCAAGACAATCCAATTTCAGTATTGCAAAATTTGAAGAAGGAGCTGATCCATTATCCTCAATTGTTTTCTCGGAAAACAAACGGGGTTTTGTCATAACAATTTAATTGATTCTTTATTGAAAGCTATTCTATGTAGGGCGTACGTGAGCATTTAAGTTAGGCATGTTTAGTCTCCTACCGGTGTTTACACCCGAGGAGATTATAGGTTTGCCCTCCGTCTGTCTGACCGTCTGTCCGGAAATCTGGATCCCGCGATAACTTAAGAACCGTTTCAGATAATATTATGGAACTTGGTATATGAACAGATGTGGCAGCATGGCGATTCTACACTTTGTTTTATTTTTCTCTCGGACCAAAATTCTGATTGCTATGGTAACGGAAAAAATATGCACCTCACCGGTAGGGTGAGGTTAGGGACTCATGTATTGCATGCAACACCAGTTTTTTTTCCTCTCGCATCTGCGGTCGGGACATCCCGTTGACATCTTTTTCATTCATAATAAGGCATAACACCAAGCACAACAACAACACTATCAGCATTATAAATTTCAACGACATGCCCATTGTATGCTTAAGAATGACTAAGAAACAGAAAAACAGGGCCCTGATAACGACAGCTGCGACATTGAATATTGTCCACTTACGTTATCAAAATATACAACACTCAATGTACTCACAGCAATAAAATCTGCAGCCAATACGGGCTATTTCATCTAACACTCAACTAATTATCCCTCCAATATATAAATGTATATCTCAGTGTAGACGAGATATGAACTGGATATCTATATTTCCGTCGGTCCTTGCGGGTTGACAGTTTACGCGTAAGTACATACACTCAGTCGTGCATTCTTCATATCCCTGGCTGGTTGTCCACCTTTCCTTCTCACAGTAAACGGCGTGATACTCGATTTTCGGCAGAATTCCGGATTTAGTGAAAATACCCCGGATATAGTGCAAGAGCCCCGGGCTACCAGACAAGATATGTGAATATATGAAGAAATTGCATTGCAAGTTATGATTATTGAATAGAAACATTCTTCTATCATTGGAAAGAGTTTAAATCTGTTATTTACATAAATCAACGTGTTTTGCGTAATTCTATTTATGTAACATTAACGTATATCTTAAAAGTTGTTTTCACAAAAGAAGCACAGAATGCCGACTATATCATTTTTCCATATGTGTAAAAAACATTACGGAAGCGGTGGTAGACCTGCGTAAGTATCCCAGTCTTGTTCTACTATACTATACATGTAAAATTTTCTCCTGTTCCGGATTACCAAACCATTATATTACGTGTTAGTAGTCTATACTTTGCCCCTTTATTTCTCATCAATAGTATAACATAATCGTATCGTCGCATTTAAAACTGCCAAATTTCTAAAGTGCCTGATAATGTTAAGTTTGGTGAGGATAAACTGGATTTGGGAGTAATTAATCAAATATGGTACAGTGCTAGAGTGTATCGTAATATACGTGTACAAAATTTGACCCTCTATTCGCGGTATGTTTCTATTCGTATTGTAACATAATACCACTTCTCGCTGTTGCTTGATGACTAATGCTCTAAGTGAGATCAACAATACTACCGGTGAAGAATATTTCTAAAGCTAGGGAAAATGTTTTGTCTGTAATGCTGATATATTGCGTGGAAAACTTTAATTTTCTAAGGCATATTGTTCACACTGTTAGTCGTGCATGTGGATAATAAATTACTGAGAAATAAAATTGTTCTTTCCTTTTAATTTCAGTTTCGTGTATGTACATATCGCAAAATACATCAGTGCGCAGATTTAAAAAGGGGAGTGTTTTAAAATATGCATTTAATTTTAAAATTAAGAGAAACGGCGTTTGACGAGAAAAAAAAAACTGTTGCAATGTAGACTTACGAGTGACAATGCAGTTATGATTGCTGTTAAGGGCTGTCTCTGAATGACGTCATATGAAAGCAATTAGCGAAATACATAGAGAACATATATCAAGATTTAGACAATTGAACGTATAAATGTTTCCCAAGGTAAAGATAAATAAGATCTGTTTGACAGAATCGATCGATAGCAGGTATGTCAGGTTTCGACAGAAATATAGGACTTTGACTTTGAATCAGGTGTCAATCAACTGATCGATTGATTTAACCCTTTGCTTCACATAGACGCATTTTGATACATAGGCAAACAGTAAAGACTAGATTAGACAGATCCTGTAGGCGCTGTATGATCAGGGTCTCCTCTGTTTGCTCATATCATATTGTAGCTCTTTTTCTACACAATCATCTATGGCAAAGAAAAAACATCATTTCATATACCATTTAAAGATCAGTCACTTAATATTTATAAAGTCATAAATATGTCCATGCATATTCATGAGGTAAAGGGTTAAATGCATAAACAGACCCTGTTATATACTTCAGATACGTAGTCCCGTATGTATCTTTTTTATTTAAAACATTATTATTTTCACGTGAATATTTTCTTGTACAATCAAAATACAATTTTAATAATAATTTAATAAATCTTAGACTGTTTCAACAATCAATTTTCAAATCAGACACAAAGCCTTGAATAAAATATGTTTGAATTTAACAAAATCGATACCAAGGTACATATCCATCGGTATAAAAGCAAACCGAAACAAACTGTGGACGGCACGATTGGAAACCAATCTATTTTCAGTCTAAGTTATCGCAAATCTTTACATGTTGAAATCTCATCTCATGTTTCGAAACGTCCTTTAGCAGTATTTGTTTAACAACAACGTGTAATACTAGTACGGCTATATGAAAAGCGACCAAATAATAGCGGAAGGATATGGACCGATGTAACAGTCAATATAATAGAGTACATCCTGTGATATCTTAAGTAGGCTGTTCAAAATGTTCAGACTTGTCATTCATGATTGCTAAAATAAAAAATAGTAAGTTTTCAGGTTTATAGACTAAGGGCTGTGAAAACGCTTCACACTCTAGAAACTGTCCCATGACCTTATAAATGCTCCTGCATAAATGAGCGATTAGAACGTTCTGGTTCTGTTTTGCCATTGCAGTGGTCTCCCTTTTCTTCATGGGTTTTCCCTAAAGAGAAACGTTAGAAGTAACTCTAAGTTTGTGGCCACATCGAATCGAACACATTTCTTTTTACCATGCACAAAAATAAGATCGATCTATTTAACATTATCGATTAAGTCGTGTTACAAATTCTAAGATAGAATCTAGTCAGACATTTCTCCAGGCCTGGGTTTGCTACGCTCGCTTCCGACCTCTATTGTCTGTAGAAATGGTTTAGTAAATTTTATCCTATACATAGTTTCTCAACACACATTGAAAATACAGTTGGACAGCATGTGTTAAGTAATTATTAAAATTGTGATGGGTTTTGCATGATCCCATCTCAAGTAGATGGTGTAAATGATATCACTAAGAAATTTGGTAAAAATAGTTTGTTGTAATGGACAAACTAACAGTGTCACCTGCGACAGAAAACTCTCTCTCTCTGAGACCAGAATGCATTGCACCATTTCAGTTTCAAGAAGTAGAAAATTCAGCACCCCCTTTATCTATTTCTTTTGTGTACATAAGGTCAAATATTAACTGCATAATGTCCCTGTTTAGCTATTGGACAGAGTGTAAATTAATTTGAATAGATTCGTAAACAATGATTAATAAAGGGCATTCAGATTCATTATTTAAACTATTTTATTTCGTACAGTAAACGCATGCATTTTGTTGTTACGTGATCTGATTATAATATGAAAATAAACATAAAATTATAAGTAAAAGCTATTTGTAATATTGGATCAGAGAGAGAGAGAGGGGGGGGGGGGGGATAATGTTAGAGTATAATGGAGTGAGAAAGAGAGAGGCATACAAATGTATATATTATATATATATATAGAGAGAGAGAGAGCTGGAACATAAATAAGACAAGAATTAATCACAAAATGTGAAGAAATAAAATACGGCAGTTTTCTTTTTTGAATCGAGGCAAATAATGCCGCTTGTGATAGGTTAAAATGACCTCATATACCACGTGGTATGGCAGCACTGTTACTTTGTGTTTCAATATATATATTATGAAAACAGGATCTAGGAACGCAAATCACACACACACACACACACACTTAATTCCATTGCTATGTTTAAAAAGCATATTCCAATGAAAGTCAGTAAAACAAGACAAACTCTTGTGATTTTCACGTCATTCCCCGCAAGGTATAAAATCAAATTTAACAGAGATATTATATCAAGCGTTAAAGCTGATGTTACTGTTAAACTTGTCTTACCAAAGAACAGGCCTCGGTGTCGCGGTGTGACGTTTATATCGGAATAAGGAGGGTTCCATCTTTTTCTTGGCTTCTGGCGTCGTCTACGATTTTGATCCACAGGGATTCCATTACTGTTCGTCTGAAAGTCTAGAAAGAAAATCCGACGCATTTCAAACTTTGGCATAACAGGTTGCCCCAGAGACAGGGATTGTCCATTGCCTTATGAGGTCACGCACCACATTCTGATACAGGCATTGTAAATTGAAAATAAGGAATATGTAAAGTGCGTTATATAGTAAGATCTCTGGATCGTTGGATACAAGTCGAGAATCTTGATAGATATGGTTTTGAAGATTGAACGAGGCAAAAATCATTTTGTATGTGATGTATATGTCACAATGTAATCAAACAGGTCGGTCCTTTATTTTTCGCATATTGTGAACACGAAAGGCAAATTGGTAAATAAGCCTCCGTCTTATTTAATCAGAATGGATGTATTTAAGACGGCATTCCTGCTGGAAGATTGGTACAGATCACCCAAGGGGCTATTCCAATCTATCAGAGAGCTAGACGTTATTCTCAGATAATTGGTAAATAAAATTGGACAACATTGTCTGTTGGTGGTGATAAATGTCGACATGATTTTTTGATAATGGAAGAAATAATGTATCACTTATTCTTATCAAAGCAAAAGCGTTTGATATATTAAATGTAAGCTGAACCTTTAAGTAAACAATGCATTATCCTTTTATTTTCGTGAATTCAATCCCAGCTATATGTATAACATTTTCCCATTTATTTTACTTGGCTAAAATGTCGTAAATATCTTGAATGAAGAATATGATTGTTTTAGTTCGCATATCTTGATTCAGAACTTGTGGTTACATAAAAAATATATTGTCTGAAAGTTTGTCCAATGACACACTGTTGTAATTCCCAAAGAGTTGAATTCACTACTTCAAGCCGAACCTCAGTATCCGAAACGATTAACCTTTTCTGTCATTGTTAGCATACTAGGGACATTCATTTATAACTTTTACAGAATAGAGACCACTTAACGTAATTAGTAATAAGAACATCCTCTGAGACGTTTACCGGGACTATATTTAACGACTTGTATATCGAACCCACATCCTCAAGGTTCCGCGGCGGACACTCTAGCCACTCAGCCATCGGGACCGGTTTAGTGATTATTAAGTGTTTTAATTCAGAAGTGATCTTTATACTGTGAATGGGTGTGGTATCATGCCACACGTCTACGGCGTGTTACTGCATTGTGGCAACACTATATCTGTCTCTAGTAGAAATAGTCTTCTAATATCTGACATACTGTCGGTGGGATGTTCAATATAACAAAACAAACAAACTTTTTTTTCGTTTTTCTCACATGAAATATATTTTTTTTCCGTTGCCAATCATACCGAAAGTTCCGGGGCGAAGAAAGTTTAAAATGGTCTGAGGCTTTATAATGCAGAGCTCAACTCTACACCGGTGGGAAAACAACACACGCAACTGTTTGATGTAATTCCGCTTTAAAATTGTGAAAGACTATTGCTGTTGCAGCTTCGCTAAAGGTCACCAATACATCATCGCTAAATCATCAGCCACAGAAATAACAACAGAAGTGTGGGATACAGATCATTAACACTGTATATTCAAGCATTTTTCATGGCCTCCCAGGAGCAAGTGCTGGTGCAATCTAGGAACCATTGAGCGTGATTAACAAATGTTGAAATAATTTGTTTCCTAAACGATGTAAAAAGATCATGAAAATAAATATAAAGGATCATCATTCTTATTTCTATATCATCGTGCATTTAAACAAGAAAAAGTAAGGTAGTCCATCAATCATAATTAAACTGTGATCAATGTCCATCAAGTAATCATGAAAATCATTGAGCAAAAGATCCTATAACTTCAAGTCACTAGGTGCTTACATCTGCATTGAAGTTTTTATTTAAAACATTTGAAGGACAATGATTATTATATAATGGTGGATGAATTACCTTAAGTCATGAATAAGAATACACCAACTGCATGATGTTAGAAAATCTGACGAGAAGCCTAGTTGTTTGAACAGATATGCTCGAGTGGCATATATCTTTTTTGCTTCCTTTTGGTCTGGTAAACAGATGGCAATGATAAAATAAGCTCAAACGTTTAAGGAGGAAAATTATATTATCAAATATTTCCTTAAAGAAATAAGATAAATCTTTTTCTGCATTTTATTTAATTACCACTGCATCAACGAAACCCTTAAAACTCGTATATCACTGAACGAATCTTGATCACAAGTTTTATTAACGTTTGCTATTAATCATTACTCACTCGATACAAGCAACAGACACTTCCATCCTGCTGCAATTGCAGGTCGCCATCTACCAGCATTCCCGTAGCATTTGCTTCTACGTCATAACCTGCTATGAAAATATTGGTATTTATCATTTATAGGGAGTTCCAGGAACGTACGTCGACAGATTGTAATTGTATTTTTATGGTTATTGGTTGTACCAGAGTCTCGTAGAATTCTGAAATTGTGTTTTTCTCCCCGGAAATTAAGAAAGCAACTTTGTACGGAGGACCGACTATCAAGCGGTAGCTGGGGAACAATTCACTTGAAATAGTATTCACGGTAACAGATATTCAAATCACATTTGAATGCAAACCAGTTTAACTGTACCGAGAAGTACTGGAAATATGCAGCGGATCGTTCAAACATTTTTTTTTTATTCAACATGGGCAGCAAGCAGCTACAATCAACAATATCCAACTTTGTCAAGCATGTTTTAGATCACGATCGAATGAGCTACTTTAAACTTACTTATTTACGGTAATTGGAAAACAAGTTCTACAACTGATATTAATCCCTCTCGACGGTTCCTGGGTTGAACCAGTACTTTGCGTTCCGGAAGTTCATGAAAAATCCTTGTTTCAACGGGGTTCAAACCAAAACCTTCGGGTCTGCAATCGAGTAAACGGTGCCCATAATAGAATGGTTTATCGTATATCATATCAAATGTTGTTTTTAAGCATAAGCTTGTTACAAGTAAATATAGCATGTGAGTTTTCGTTGTCGTTACTTGCCATGTAGGTAATGAAATATTCCCATTTTTTTAAATAAACATGAAACTTTGGGTTGATCTCGAATCGCAAATCTAATCGCTTAGATCCAATGGATCTTTGACAATGTTTGATTGAAAATAAACTCAAATATATAACTGGATTATTCAATGGCAAGCAGGGTTACCATGTGATAATGGTTGACAAAAAGGAACACAATTTCCGATTGCCTTTTTGCGGATATTGAAACAAGATGCTGGATGCTTCAGTCGAAAATGTCACACTTTTACAACACATTCACATGCTTGCATTGCAGCGAAATTGTGGTTTACACGAAAATAAGTTAGATAGGTATTTGTAATTAGTTGATCTAGCTGTATCCACGCCTTGAATGTTCATACTTGTACCCGTACTTAAATAGTTAACGAATACGTGTCAAGGTAAACATAGTCTCACTTAACTTTGTCAGATATTTGTTGCTCCAAAATGTCCGTAGCAGAAACTTATGGCATATGATTAGATGCGATATTCTGTAATGACTCCTTTAGGGGACAAGGTACGGACTGGATAACTGATTGAACCAGCATGTTTTTTTTCTTCACGAAAGAGGGATAGCAGCCATAGCCCGAGTGACTATGTCGTGTAGTTAAAGGCAACTATTAACTAAGCTACTTAGCACATGGCATTTTCCTTCCACTAGTGACAAAACATCTCAAAAGTGTGAGTTATGTGGTTGCATAGTCCACTGTTATTGATTTTTACGTATAGGTTAGTTCATAGTTGCCTTCAACTACACGATATAGTCACGAGGGCGGAGCCCGAGTGATTATGTCGTGAAGTTGAAGGCAACTATGAACTAAGCTATTTAGCACATGATATTTTCCGTCCACTAGCGACAAAACGTCGCCAAAGTGTGAGTTATGTGGTGGCATAGTCCATACTTATTGATTTTTACAAAAGTGTTGGACTACACATTATAGTGCACCTGATTGGACGAGAGGGAAAAAAACATGTGCTGTGATTTTTTTGTAGTTCAGATAACAGTAGAAACGGTGTACTTGGGTACTCCTATTAAGCCCTATGCATAACTGTGTATCTCGACTGTAGCTTACTATTTTGTCAGTGTCTGATTTATTCTATATCTTGTTTGAACAGCTTTGCCAACAATCTAACATATACAAGTTATTTTATTATGAGATAACAACGAACAAACCGTATTTGTGTTCTTTTTATACGGATATTGAAACAAGTTGTTGGTTACTTCCAGACTAATTCTGCCACGAGTTTTTAATCACAACACTTATGAATGTATTGTTGCCGAGGTTGGCGAGACGGATGGAGTATCTCTTGATATTTTATACTGGGGATATCAGACCATTTGCAAAACAACCATTTCTTAGGTTTGACTTAGCGTAGACAGACTTTGTTTAATATCTGTACATCACTGTCCCAGTGGACCCTGGAAATGTTGTAGGAAATATTACTGATCAAAGATTTGCGTGCCAGTAGGAATATAGACGCAATGTCTGTCCAAAACCTTGAGTTATCTAAAAAACTACTTAGTATGTCATTCAAAACACTGGAAAATATGCTCATACTCTTGCGATCTGATTCAAAATATGAAACGTTTTCATAATATTTTTCTGAGCTATTATTTTAATTAATATAAAATCACAAAAGTTATTTAAAGCAGCTCGTTCACAGATGATCGGTTGAAATATAAAAAAAACACCCTCGTTCGTTAATGTTGGTGAAGTTTATGTTTCCTGACAAAAAAAGGGAGCAGAATCGGTTAAATATAGGATACCCTATTCTCAAAGCAAGTTCTTGCGTTACCAAGTGACGTGTTTCGCAACTCGGCGTCTTGTCTTCACTAGTTCCGGGTAGCAAATTCGTAAGTTCAGCATGTGAAGTGAATGCATGCGCGAAGAGTGAGTTTGAACAGTCATATGGCGTCAAACGAAATTTTATTTCAAGGTATAGGTTTTTAAAAATTCTAGATATATTCATTACCGTTCGTAACTCTATTGCCCGTGTTAGAGTGTTGCACTGGGTGACCATGCGTCTATAGATGATGGATATTGATTAACATGATACACACACATTGTACAAACTCAAATTCTTAGCCAGTGACTTTCTGTGAACGAGCTGCTTTAAAATGAAATAGCTAAAATGCGATCTAAGTATTATTCAGTAGAAATGCAGCGATAAATTTACCATTACACAGTTGAATCGCTCAAGAATGATGGCTCCGACGTTTCATGTCTAGGGTTCCTATAAATGTCCCATGGATCACATGGGATGTCATTTCTAAGATTACGTGCGTGTATAGTCTTGTCATAAGAGATAAAATACACATCCATGATCCATTCAAGGTTAAAGCAGCAGACACTACAGGGATTGCAAGATAAACAACTGAATTCGAATATTAGCAGACAGATAATATTTATAGTATTACTTGCAGCATTGAATATGCTACTGCTCTCACTATGAAAAGGTATCCAACTTTTTTTTTCTGAAACCAGATCTGATTTTCGTTCTTTATGTTTTATTACCAGTTTCCATTTCTTTAAGTGCAATACAGGTCGCTTTTAGAAATAATGTGGCCTACTAGTGTGGAAAACAGTGTCAGGTATTTAGGTGCTTCCAACAGTAAGCTACTATTTTAATTTAAAAACATGCAAGGTTACAATTTCTGTACAGAAATAGATTATTTTTAGGTGGCCTTAGACCTTGGGGGTCAAGGTTATTGGAAGGTCAAGGTCCCCATTGCAGGTAAAGCTCATCAAGGTGCATGCACCTGTGAAGTTTGGATGCTGTTAGTGGAAGGACTTCCGTGTTATGGTCAAGCTTAAAGTTTTGTTACAAACAGACAGACAGACAAACAATGAAAGAAACAAAAAGACAGACGGACCAAAAATATAGCTCATCATTTGGTATTGAAAGTTCACAATGGAAATAAGATTAAATTTTACTTTAATTTTTATTGGGCGTTTCCTTTGAATATATAAATTAAAGATGAAAACTTATGTAATCCTGCTATATCACATTATGTGTGTGTGTGTGTGTGTGTGTGTGTGTTTTTATTATTGACTCATTTTCCGTAATGTTAGCAGCATTAATGATCCTAACACAACTGAAAGAACCGGTCGCGAGAAGACGTGGATGCGATCCCCAGTTGTGAATACTACTGGTACTGATTTATATTCCCTGTACTTTGATCTCGCTATATAATGGTAGATCCAGGCTCGAATTCCATCAAACATACAAAAGAAATACTAGGCATAAGTTTGTTTCCTTAATAGAAAACCCCAAAAAACATCATATTGATTTCGAAGCAAATATTTTTAGTTAATAGGTTAAAACTTCGTGACAGCTTAGTTTGTTTGTTTGTTGGGTTTAACTTCCAACCGACAGACATTTGGAGACTATGTCTACTTGAGACAGATATAGTCCTGCCACACTGCAGTATCACGCCGTAGATATATGACATGAGACCACACCCAGTCACATTGTCCTGACAACGGGCCAACCAGTCCTGGAACTACCCTTGATATGCTGAGGACTGGTTGGCCCGGTGTTAAGGTTTCTGGTCACTTTCTAAGGCTGGATGTTGCACTGAGGCAGTGCTAGCTTAAAGTCACAAAATGGCTGAAACATTGTCGACAGGACGTTAAAAAAGCTTAAACTAATGTTGATACCTCTTTTGCAATTCTCACCAGAGGTTAATTGACATGCTACTTTGTGTTGGCAACTTTTATGCAACTGAATCCAGCATATGTGACAAAATGTAAAAATGTAGATATTTGTATATGCATAGGCTTTCTTTATTATAAAAATGGGTTTTGTTTCAGAATGGCCAATGTTAATGGTCTTTTCCTAGCCATTGTCAATCCTATAATTGCCATTTCCTTTCATTAATATTTGAATTTTAATTGCTTTCTGTGTTGTGGTCTTGCAACAAAAACGTAATGGCGTGAAATTGTTAATACTTCAAATAAATGGCGCTCTAAAGCAGAATGCCAGCTTATCAATTGCAACGCAGTAATTAAAGCATGTTCAGGAATTCGGAAACATTATTTTGGGTTCTCAGAAGACTGCGTTTGAATGCGATACTTCTTTTGCTGATTCTGTTCCTTTCTGAGAAGACAAAGCAACAATTTCGGTTCTTTTATGGCAACCCATGGGAATAATATTTCTGTCATTAAATCGTCTGTTATTAGTGATAAAGGAAAATTATTGATTTTCTATTCACACCACGTACTGCAGACATTTTATAGACGGGAAAATCTGGACTCCAAGAATCGGCTTTTGCTGACCTCTGAAGACACAGGTTTTTTATGTATGTCTTCTACATATGTACTTGTATATACGTTCTTTGGTCATAATTAAGTTATTTCAGTGAAATTTCTGACAAACATATCCGCTTTGTGGCCGAATGTGATCGTAGGCGCTAACTTATTCTCACCTAGTTCCTCGTCGCTGTTGCTTGGAGGCCTGGTCTGGTCATTTGGATTTAGCTTTCTAATTTAGTTTCAATAGATCGGTGGTTCTATCTGCCCCCAATGTAAATGGGTTGTTCCTAAACTTGTCTTTAGGTGGTCGTTTCTATAGGATTGAAATTCTGCCGCCGCTACGTTGAACTATAAAAGAACAACAATAACAACAGCGAGAACTGACAAGCTTATTCGCATGATGGTCTGTGTATGAATAAAATCGTTAGTGTGTATATTTTTGTAGCGTTATGAATACATTTAAGTTGTACTGGACCAGAGACTTGACTTGACTTTTTGAGTTTTCCGTCGCTTCGACAGTATTTCAGTCATATAGCGACGTCCAGCTAATTACAGGTGGAGGAAGACCCCGAATGCTGTTGTACAATGTCTAATGAAAATTATGAACAAAACATTGTATGATATACAAATAAGAGAATAACATCAAAGTTATCAACTCGGGATTATATTCTTGAACTTATGAACGTTTCTGCTTTCACAAAATGAAGAACGAGGATAATATAAATGTAGTGTTTTTTTTAATGACATTTATGTTTCAGAGTCTCTTCAACTGACTTATCACGTGACTTTGATTTAACGTACATCATTAAGTGTTGTAATCTCAATTCTTTAAAATTTGCAGAATATAAAACGTGGATCAAACTGGATTTTGTAATAAAACAATTATATAATTTAATTCGCCTCTTGCGTCTTAATGTTAAGATCGTCTGCAGCAGGAACAGAAGCATTCAGTATTGATACCCGATCGTGCTATACCATATTTCATAATTGAAATCGGTACTGAAAGCTTCCTGCTTGGAACTTAGCAGAAATGAAGTTCTTGGACTGGTTGATCCGGTATCTGGTGACTGATGGTTGTAGCATGCATTATATCTGCGGCGTGATACGGTAGTGTGTGAACATATTGAGATGGTTCCCAAATGCAGGGGCTTAAAAATCCAATCTAAATGCAGGGACAGATAAAGCCTCCCACAAACAAACATTTGGGCCAAATCACGGGGTTATTTAAATTTCCGGAGTACAAAAGCAAAACCAACAATAATGTGTAACTAGAATTAATAAGAACATAACAGAATATGATTATGCAATACATGTTAGTCATTTTATCTTACTGGGTTAAATGTAACTAATTAACCTGATCTTACGTGCGGTAATATTTGTCCACTTGGTATATATATCATGAATTTATCACTCACCCGAAATGTATAATGAATTATCATTCCGATTTGAATACTCACCCGGAATATATCATGAATGTATCATTCAGATTTGAATACTCACCCGGAACATATCATGAATTTATCATATATACGGAACATATCATGAATGAACATATCATTCCGATTTGAACACTGAATATAAAGTCTGTTCAGTCAGTATTGTAGTAAAGTCAAAAGTCTAGCCCGCGAAAGGCTGGTAACTTCACCATCGATTATTGCCATTAGACTACAAGTGAGACAGGTTGCTTGTTCACACTTCCTTCTACCATGCCTTCATCTTCGTTTTTCCGTGTATGCAAGACGAAACACCACAAGCAGTGAGTACCCGGATGTATCTCTCGTGACACTTTAGTGCCTCTTAGTGATTTACCCGTATCATTCAGTTCGTCTGTTTTCGTGTCGCACTTTGTGGATTTATGGATTCGAATGGTTTGATTTTTATGACTTATTTCAGTTTTGTATTCAATAATGAATGTTTATTAATGTTTTTCAAGTGGTATATACTATATAGTTTGTAGAATATGTTTGTTGTTGATTATTCTTAATTATTAATGTATGTAAGCTTAACATAATCGCAAGTTTCAATGTTTATATACATTCAGTGTTTAAACAATTCAAGGAACACATGAACTAATAAAATGAAAGCACTCAATAATAATGCAATGTTGCAATTCTTTACAGATTTTTTCTCGTATGTTCGTATCTTACTTTTTAAGCACATTATATTATTTGTTTCTTAAAGATCAAACGTTTGATTAAAACTGAATAAACAACAATTTGATATAGACAGAATTAAAACTCTTTATTAAGTCGTTTATTTTTGTAATAATAATAATAATAATAATAATAATAATAAACATCTATTAATAGTATCATCATTGAAGTCCAGTGGTAACATACCTGACTGCGGATTCGAAGGTTGTGGATTCGAACCCAGTTGGGGACAAGGCCTTTTCATGACCCTTCCAGGCCAAAAGTACTTGCTCAACCGAGGAACCGTCGAAGGGAATTAGTATAAGTTGTAAAAATTTGTTTCCAATTCGACGATAAATAGATTAGTTTAAACTAAACAAAAATAAGTGTTATGAGGTATGTTCATGTTTTACTGTATATTAGAAAATGATAACAAATAACTGCCATATGTATGTTAAACACTTTAGTGCATACATCGCACCTACCTGTTTTGTGTTGTTTGCAATGGGTCAGAGAATAATGAACAGGGTATAGACAGGAGTCCCATTAACAGGGTGTTGACAGTTACTTCTTTCAGCATGGTCAGTATGACATTCTAACAAGATAAAAAAATATGCTATATAAACATAGAAGGTGTGTAGCGTCCGCTATTTTCCGATTTATGCACGGTTCAAACGTTTTAAAAAAATAACCTATAGTATATGTCGTCACAGGAGTTCTAACCTTTAAGCGTAAGAAAATAAACCGGCACATTTGTATCACTTTTAAGACACTTGGCAGTCTAGTACACGTATTAAAATGGAAAGAGACATTTGTTTTTCGAGATTTTTCGCAAAATAATGCACGGCGAACATTGCGTTCAGATGCTTTGTAATTAATCCTTCAAACCTACGACATCGTGATTAGATCAATATTGCGCATCAGAACCTAACACTGTGCTTTATTCTGCGATATAGTACTCAATACGAAACTTTCTTTCCTAAACATATGTCATATTAGTACACCAGACGATGTCATGGAAATTTTCCCCCATTTTTTTTTTTTTTTTTTTTTTAAAAACTGGAATGTATGTTTTATAAAGTCTGTCCCATTCTTTTGTTAGTTTAAATCTTATTTTAAATAACAAAAATAAAGAATATGGTTGAGCAACAATTTTTTACAACTTAGGTTCAGTCCTTCCCCTACAAAATATAGGCAACAAAATGGTCATGGCAGTCAATTAACATAATATTGACCAGGTAGGAAAAAAGATATGTACAATGAACAATAGAAAACTACAATTATAAAAATTGAAATGAAAATAGCTACATTTACGAGTTGTATTTGCCGTGCCACAGTCAAACCAATGTCGTGAAATATAGACTGGCTAATAGCACACGCCTCCGTTTTATTTCCAGTGAAATAGACAAAGAATATGAAAGTTCCTTAGTGTAAAATAAACAATACTGAAATGCTACTGTTAGGCTTCAAATGGTTTCATAAACGGAAACTTTTTTCTGTCTGGTGTTGTTATTAAAGGAGTGAATTATAAATGTTATTTCATGCGTGTGGGTGAAAAAAGAATCATTTATGAAAGCTTGGCTTCACCGCTTTTGACAGTATTTTAACACAATACCAATAGTGAAATATAATATGATCATCTGACAGTAAAATAAATTCATATCATACATAACTAATTATCCTTTTTTTATTTTACATACTTAACTCGTCGAATCCAGTGAAATAACGAAAACTGCAGATGTGAAACGTGAAATCATTAATTTTCGTGGGATAATAATTTTCGTCGATTTCGTGGAAGGTTATCCACAAATTTAAATACCCACAAAAACTTGTCTCTTATATAGACATCACGTTTTCTAGAACATAGATCCACGAAATTTAGTGTCAACGGAAATTAATGATTTTACAGTAAATCCATCCAAGACACATCCATGCAATTCAAAATATATAATATTTAATAATATGTTCACGTCGAAATATTGGTAAACACAATTTGTTCACAGTATGTCGTGGTAGTTGTATGTTTCGAAATTGTCTCCGTTATATGTGCATGTTATTTTATTAAAAAGGTTTATCACATTAGAGTAACAATATTATGCCATTGGATTCCAAATTACGCCGGTCTGTAAAATTGAGTTTAAAAACGTGGTGCGATAGCCACTCTCGCCTCTCGTCACAGAGAAAGAGAGTGAGAGAGAGAGAGAGATGGATTAAACAAATAAATTTCTTTAAAAATGAAAGAGAAAAAGGGAAACAACCATTAGATACATCCTGTAATGTAATGCCTTGCTTCATTCTAAGATATGGTGGAACATTTAATCTTAATGATTGATACTTGTGAAGATACAGATATGACCACAAAGTAAAGTGTGTGTTTTTTTCTGTCTGTTTGTTGGGTTGACAATATTTCGGTGAATTTGGAATCTTGTTTAAACCCCTTGTGTGGGCTTAGCACAATGGAGTAGTTTTTCCAGGAAAATCATAAATCTGTGAAATGTGATTTGGTAAGGTATCATGTCACTTGTATACGTTGAGTCAGCACAATATCTGCTTCGTGAAGAAAAATAAACTAAAAAAAAAAGAAGACTGAAATACTCTCGACGGGGCTTTACACCCAAGCATAATTACTGAAGACACTTGACACTGGGCCAACGAATCCTGGAATGACCCTTACGTGCTGAGCTATTAACACAAGGTTTATCCTTGTACCATTTAAACCACATTGGTATGTCGCAGTCGGTGATCGAACTAAGTCTTCGGATCATTGTTTAAACTTAATTATTTCGCGCCAATTGGGAAACAAGTTTCTACAACTTATATATATTCCTCTGGCTTGAACCAATACCTTTCGCTTGAGAAGGTCATGAAAATCCTTGCCCCAAATGGGACTCGAACTTCAGCATATAAGGGTAGTTTCAGGACTGGTTGGACTGGTGTCAGGATAATGTGACAGGATGTGGTATCATGCCACATGTTCACGGCGTGATACTACAGCGTGGCCTCAAGTAGACAGCCAAACGACTGAAATACTGTCGGTGGGACGTTAAACCCAACAAACAAAATCCGTCTGTTTCTCTTGAAAGCTTCTCATGGGGGTGGAAATTGTTAAGTAATTTGACCCCCAAAAATATTCTATCATAGAATTGTGAAATTATCAGATTTTTTTACTGTTTTCTCATTTTGTCGGTGTTTTCAGTCTACCGGGGCGAAACAGATAATGTTTTTATAACACTCCAAATCACAAAAAGCTCGGAAAAAATCATATGCAAATTACTGATCCAAGAACTGGAATAATGGACAAAACAAATAATAACACAGAATTTCTCGAGAAGTTTTATTTTTACGGGCAAAAATAAAATTAAAACCAGGAATACAATTCAGAATAATCGATTATAAAGAGGGCGCCGTGATCAATTGGAAGTAATCATTGACTGTGGATAAAAATACTTCTGAGAATAACTGGTATTAAGTAGAATTCGTCGAAAATGTGAAGGCATCTTGGTTCAGTGGTAGCCTACAAGTCTGTGTATTGGAAGATTCCGGGTTCGAATCCTGTTTCCTGTAAGAAATTTTCAGGGTCTTTCGAGGCGCAAAGTCATTTTCCAACCGTATAGAATCCCTCGAAAGGAATTAATATAAGTTGACAGACCTTATTTCCCGATCGACATAAATATTTTTAAAAGTTAAATGGACCGCCGAGAGTAATGTTTTTAATATAAAGTTTTTTTTTCCCAAATGATAAATAGTATGTAATAGATAGTAAATTAGTAAAATCAAACTTAAAAAGAATTTTTTGAAAAATTAAAAAATTGAATTATATTATAGTTTAATCATTTGAAAATTCAATTACCTTTCAGTGTTAGAGGAAGAATTTGGTATCTGTACTTAAATTACTTACGATATTGAAAGATAAGCAATTTCTTAGATTGTAATTAGTTCTCCCAGTAAAACTGTTGTAAACAAGTTCCTGGCTGCAGTCGGAAACTATTATGATATCAGAGAATCAGAGAGAGACAGAGAGAGAGAGAGGAGTTTTTTTTATGTTTTTTATGTTTAAATTGCAATCTTACCAAACCCCTCTCGTATTACCACACTGTAAGCTTTACGCCCAGAGGTGTGTTTGTTTACTGTTGTTTTTATTCACCATATATATCAGAAATTATATTATCAACAGTGAACAGGTTTCTGTTTACATTTAGCCCGCATTGCAACACGTGACATAGGTTTCCTGATTTTTTTTTCAAAGTAATTTGTGCATCTATTAAAGATATTTTAAAAGAATATACCCAAATGTTGGTAAAGAGCTTTTCAACAAAATGATTTTTTTCTATTCTTTTTATATCAGTTAAAAAATGAAAACAACTAGAAAACATTAAACATTTATCTTATCGGCTGAAACATGAATGCATTAGAACTCATTAAATTTCTATTTTGAGGTTTTGCCCCAACATTTCCTCTTCCCTCTGTGCGTTTTTATAGATGATACAAGTATTTTCTTTTCTTTAAATCAGTAAAAGGTCAAATTTTATACCACGGGTGTATATAAAAAAAGTATTTTAACAGTGAACTCACATGTTTTCTATGTCCATGATTGTTATTTAAATTTGAATCATAAATCAACCACTTGTTCCTTAATGCTGACCGTCCTTACATGTTCTCATAATGACCATCGTTTTCTTGCTTAATTAACTGCAGAAGAAGAATCTTTTGTCGTCAAACATGATCTCGTTCAAAACGTTATTTATTCAATATCGATTACGAAACTTGTTACCACAACGTATATAAATCACTCTCGATGACTCTGATGGCGGCGTTTGTGGTCATTAGTGTGGGAGGAAACCAAAGAACCGGGAGAAAACCCAGGTGTCTGGACGGGCAACCACTGTACTCTCTCATGTACGTGACAAGGAATCGATCCCGGGACGCTTTATATACCACTACTCTATCCAGGCACCCATTTAAAAAATTATGATATCATTCGATTCCTTGTCAGATTGTGACTTCTTCCCCAGAGATATGTCTTACACTTAAACCCGATTCATGTTATAAATGACCATCGTTAATTTATATTGCTACATAAAATAATTATATAAATATATGGTAGCTAACGTGTGTGTGTGGGGGGGGGGGGGGGCTAAATATAATGAAAATCTTACACTCTTTCATTATTCATTTCACCCATGTGTTTAACGATTTCCAAGCTGTATCAGCGTGTTCTCAATCAAAACTAAAGTGAATGAACGGTGTGGTTATCCAGACGGATGCCACTTCGATATTTCGTAATTAGTCTGTGCAGTACTTTTATACTCAGATGCAGAAGAATGTATACATTCAGGTGTTTATGTTAGTGTTTTATAAATGTATTTATTTCAGAAATACAGTGTTTCTAATGCAATAGCAGTACAATCGAAATAAAAAGACACATCGTATATGTCTTGCAATACTCATACATTTTCATGCACCGGTCCCGGTGGCCGAGTGGTTAGAGCGTCCGCCCCGGAATCGGGAGGTCGTGGTTTCGATCTCCGCCGCGACATACCAAAGTCTTAATAATGGCACTGGTATAGCCCCTTTGCTTGGCGCTCAGCATAAGGGTAATTCCAGGACTGGTTGGCCCGGTGTCAGGATAATGTGACTGGGTATGGTATCATGCCACATGTCTACGGCGTGATACTGCAGTGTAGCAGCACTATATCTCTCTCCAAATGACTAATATTGTCGGGGGGACGTTAAACCCGATAAATAAACAAACAAATAAACATTTTCAGGCCAAATAAATCTAGGAAAAATAGTAAAAATAAATAATAACCCCAACATTACAGCAATTTTGTTCAACCACATGCGACTTTTTCATACTGACTCGTATCCATGAATAGTACAAAATGTAAACTACGGCTAAACAAATGATTTTAGAATCATTAAACGTTCGTGTAATACAGAGAAATATGGCGGAAAGTATTTCGAATACAATAAAACAAACGTTCTCAAAGCATGCAGGTCCAGTATCAACATTATCCATTGTATTTGCGCGTCGCACGCTGAAACTGCTGACTGTAAAACGAATAAAGATAATGATAGCTCTTCATCATTAAACGGTCACATTAAACATGCCTCTTCTAAAATTTCTGTTATAGACAAAACATGAAAGCAATGAAAATGAGGATGCTCAACCAAAAGACATTAAGAATTCAAATTTATTGAGTGCTTCGCCAGATCCAACTTGCAGGTCTTACGACATAAAAAAGGATATATTTGATGAATCTGTGAGCGTTCTTAATCAATATATATAATTATTGTTTCGGCATTCCATTAATTAAATATTATCCTGCCCTAAATGTCTTCCTATTAGGTGAATAATCATGTTTGTCCCATTTTGACGAGCACTGTCGTCATGATAGAGATTTTTTAGTTGTCCAATCTCATATTTGATCTACCTAGGGGTGCTGACGTAAGACAGTGCCGAATGAAAACTTAACGTTTTTCATCGGCTCGTTGGTAGTTATTCCTATACTTACAGAAAAAGGTCACGCATGAATGAATGTTTCACCAAACAGCTCTCTTCAATACCATAATGTTTACTCCGCCGATTGCGGTGGACGAGACGCTTAATCGTTCTATAAATCCCCATTGACGTCTTTTTTTTTCAAATATGGTATGTTTATTTTACTGTTTTCTACTTTTACTTCGTTAATAGTTGTGTTCTCCTTTCTCATTATTTAATCTTTATCTTTCTATGGTGTATAGTCACAAGAGCCATGCTTTCATTTTGCATTTGTAATTTATTCTGTCTTGGTGATTTATTGTGTTCTATTCATGACTATAGAGAATTCGCTCAGATTTAAGATACATTTCTTTTACTTTCATGACTTAGTCATTTCAAGTGAACCACTTTTTACATAGGATTGTATCGTAGGATCAAAGAATACCTACCAATGTGTTTTTGTATTTATTACGTAGCAATGGATACAGAGAAACAGTTTTTGCAGTCTCGCCGCTCGTTTGCATGTTGGCCTTCTAACACACGATTTTGTACTTCCGAGCAACAAAGTAGTTGTAAATTATTAGTTCCTTTGTCGATATAACATCTATTGCTTTGTATGTAGAGTTTACTTACATGTATATCCATACATATCCAGTCTGTTATTGATTTTGATTGGATACTTTTTATCAATTATGAATTCATTCACTAAAATAATGTCATTCCATTTGGAATGTTTCAGATGCAGTCATAGTAATGTCACTGTTCTTGCTACATGTTCTTATTTCCCCATTATAATTAGGGTAATCATTCCTATAATACATCGGTCACGTGTCCGGACGATGCCAGCAAATTACACGACTCTATTATCTTCTAACAAAATAAAGAAAGTAAATAAATAAAATTGGACGAGGCAAAGACCTCACGCTTATCAAAGATGAAAGTAGCCAATTGATATTGACCTTTGCCAGATAAGCATCTTCACTATATCCCTCATTCATATCCCATTCAATAAAAACAGCATAGGATGTTGTTGACATGGTTTCCCCATTTGTACAGCTAATGGGCAAGCGAGTCACAGTAAACTTAGAGAAAGCTACCAAATGATGTCTTACAAACATCAAATAAGTTATGACTGGCGATAAGGTACCACATCGCCATCTACTGTACAAGCTTAAACATTATGGCATTACAGGCAGCACTCTTGGTTGGATTGAGCACTTTCTGTCAAACAGAACTCAAACAGTTGCCCTTGAGGGTGTAGAATCAATTAAGGTACCTGTTTTGTCCGGTGTTCCACAAGGTACGGTACTTGGTCCGATCCTTTTTCTGATTTATATAAATGATCTCCCAGAATATCTCAAATATAGTAAACTCCGACTCTTCGATGATGATAGTATTATTTATAACACCATCAATAACACAGAAGACGCTAAAAACCTCCAACTCGACCTAGACGCTGCAAGTAAATGGGAGTCTGACTGGCTGATGCATTTCCATCCTGATAAATGCAATGTATTGAGCATCACACAAAAACACAAACCTCTACAATTTGCATATAAACTTCGTGATTATCCCCTTATCAAAGTTAAAAATGCGAAATATCTAGGTGTAACTATACAAGATAATTTGAAATGGGACAGACATATAAATAGTGTAACAAGTAAGGCTAACCAATCCCTGGGCTTCCTACGACGCAATCTCCGCATCAAATCTAGTAAAGTTAAAGACCATGCCTATAAAGCCCTAGTCAGGCCTAAACTAGAATATTCATCAACAGTTTGGGACCCTCACAACAAATCACAAATTAATCAAATTGAAAAAGTTCAAAGAAGAGCAGCCCGCTTTGTAACAAATAGATATCACAACACTAGTTCTGTCTCCAACATGTTGCACAATCTTAACTGGCCATCATTAGAAATAAGAAGAACAAGATCACGATTTATAATGCTATACAAAATCATTCATCATGTTGTTGCAATCTACCCACCTCCAAATTTACTGATAATAGCTGACCAGAGAACAAGAAATAACAATCCTTATACATTCAAACACATCCATACTGTTAAAGATTCATACAAGTACTCCTTTTATCCCAGAACTGTAGCACAGTGGAACCTCCTGCCATTGCAGGCCCACGAAGCAGCCACAGTGGATGCCTTTAAAGCCATGATCCCTGTGTCTGTTCTCATCCCAATTTTCCAGCAGTAGATAGCATATACTTTGTATAATAGTTTTAGATTGCACTTGTAGATATTAATTAAAACCTTTAAACATCACTTCAGATTATTAGCTCTGAACTGTAATATACACCTTTTTGATTTATAAATTAGGCGCCGGCACAAAATCTTCAAAAGTGAAGGAGTGCTGTATATAGAAGAAGAAGAAGAAGACTATTTAAGTTTACCGTCGCTTCGACAGTATTTCAGTCATATAGCGACGTCCAGCTAATTACAGGTGGAGGAAGATCCCAAATGCACGGAGGCATCCGGGTAGAACCACCGACCTACCGCAAGCCAGCTGGAAGGCTTCCTCACATGAAAATCCAAACGACCCTGTCGGGATGCAAATAAGTTATGTGAAATTGCGTAATTTCTAAAGATAAATAAGTAAAACTGATGTTTGTGATTAAAATGGCTACAATCATGGACACAATTTCATTTTACACATTCCCTTTGACCACAAAATCGAATTTAGCCAGATCGTATGTCGCGCTCATCTGATGAATTGTAAATGGACATTCGCATCTCTTTTTTTATTTGCAGTTGCAAATTTAAATTAAAAGCGATTATATCACAAATATATTTTAATGGTTGATTGATGTGTGTGGCTATAGCTTCTTTTCGTACTTTACTGTTGCAGCATTATTTGAAATATAAATACATTTGTAAGAGTACATTAACGCTGTTTTGGACGTGCACTATACGTTAAATGAGATACGATGCATCTTTCTAAAGTATGACTATAACTGTAACTTGTAATAAGTTCTTATTTTTGTCATACGTATCGACTCGTTTTAAGGCATTGGAAAACAGCGAAGATGTGTATAAGCGGCTTCTTTTAGAAACTGTCTGATCAAGGTGTCCCCTTTTCACTGCTAGTCTACACAGCAAAAACATTCTTTTCTCCAAAGTTCCAATGCATATATTCATCAGGTCATAAATTTGTAATATACTGTAGTAATTTGTTATATGGCTTTTTATGTTCTTGTTGCCATTGGGCATAATGTTACACTATAGTGTGGGTTAGCTCTGCAATACCACAACAGCCGTGCGCTCAGTATTACGGTAAACATACGTAAACGTTCACGTTCTCATTCATGTTGTATCGTAGCGTAAAGAATACAAGCAGTGAACTGAACTCCTTAACCGTTGCGAACGGTTGCGAGCGTTATCTTTAATTGAACGCAAGGCAGGTCTGAATCCCTACAAAACAAGCGCCGCAAGGCGTGACACATTTCTCTCCTTGCATTCAGGACAATAAACCGAACCTTGGCCTTAATAACATTGTGATGATTAGGACAGATGAGGCATATAAAGTCCTCGTCTTATAATTAGAGTCAGTCAAACCGAGAGAGAATATGACGGTTTATTTAGTTACATTTCATTACGGAACTCGGAATAAATCGCGAGTGGAGATAACAGTCGGATAATCATTCCATAGAATATAACCCGGATGTTGATAACATTCGTAAAATCACTCCTCGGAATATAACGCGGATGGGGATAACATTTGGATAATCACTCCTCGAGATATAACTCGAATGGGGATAACATCCGGATAATCACTCCTCGGAATATAACCCGGATGGGGAAAACAGTCGGATATCCAATCCTTTGGAATATAACCCGGATGTGGAAATCATTCGGATAATACTCCTCGGAATATAACGCAGATGGGGATAACATTCGGATAATCACTCTTCGGGATATAACTCGGATGGGGTAAACATTCGGATAATCCCCTCTCGGAATATAATGCAGATGGGGGTAACTTTCGGATAATCACCCCTCGGAATATAACTCGGATGGGGGAAACATTCGGATAATCCCTCCTCGGAATATAACCCGGATGGGGATAACATCCGGATAATCACTCCTCGGAATATAACCCGGATGGGGATAACATCCGGATAATCACTCTTCGGAATATAACCCGGATGGGGATAACATCCGGATAATCACTCTTCGGAATATAACCCGGATGGGGATAACATCCGGATAATTACTCCTCGGAATATAACCCGGATGGGGATAACATTCGGATAATCCCTCCTCGGAATATAACCTGGATAGGGATAACATCCGGATAATCAATCCTCGAAATATAACGCGGATAGGGGAAACCTTCGGATAACCACTTTTCGGAATATAACCCAGATAGGAATTACATTCGGATTATCACTCCAAGTTGTATAACTCGGAATGGAAATGACATTGGATAATCACTCCTAGGAAAATTTTACTTTTGTAAATGATGTTATTTCAATCGTAATCGTATGATGAAGGTTCAGAGAAGTGACATGAAAAATGTGACAACATGTTTGATACTCTCCAACTAACATATATCCTAAGGGTATATATCGAGGCGAACTCATTTTTTTTTTAGACAAATTACATTCCCTATCCTTATCTACATTAGTACGGATTTATCCGTGCGGCTTTATGGTTTCTACAGAACGCTTGATTGACATCTAATCAAAAGCAACAACTCGGAAGTTTCCTCCTGATGCTGAATGTTTTTAATTAAAACAGGGTTCGTGGGAGGAATAACGGCAGTTCTGTAAGAGATTGTATGCTACAGGGGTTGACAAATTTTTAGATATTGTGTAATGGTTGCTTACTCTGCAGGTATCTGCACTGTTTAACCTTGATAGTTAATTGAAAAAGAGAAGAAAAATTCTGACTTGAGTGATTTATAAAGATAATCTTACACCAATACTCAATTATAAATACAATTAAATTGTTCTAACGGTTTTCGTTATTTTAAATATTTTTTTAAAAAAATTTATCAGCGATTTATTTAAATTGAGCACCTTTCTATTGACTATGTACCAAACTAATCGATCTATTTGTCATAATTAAGTGTTTTACAAATTTAGGAGACTTTTTAGTGTTAAAGAACCAATTAAGGCATTTCTGCAGACCATAGAAGCGTATGCTTGCTTTGGCCTTTTATTGTCTACATAATAGTCTGAACAGGCTCAATTCTCTATTACCTATTTTCTAGAATTATGTTTTGAAAGCGTGTGTGTTTAAATTTCAATGATAAATACATAGATCTAATATGTGTATACTTATATGCATAATAAATATGTTTAAAGAAAAACGAAGAATATCTCTTGATCCTAGTAACGTTTTTATTCAAAGATATGACTTTCGTTTGAGGTTTATGAACGTCTAACGTAAACTATAGATTAAACTGATATCGGTGATATACTCGGGTGTCTTCCATACCCGGATTAATGCACATAAGTGCCCCGGAGTTGTTCTCTATCCATTGTGGGAATCTACGTTCGCTGAGTACGCTTAGCTTCTTAATCGGCCGTGAGATTTTCAACTGGCAAAATTTCGTTTACATGAATATTAATCAGCTACTTGCTTACCAATGAAACAACTTGTAGTATTTTGAATACTCTTCCTTGAAATCACAAAAGCAAAAGGTGACTTTCAAAATCAGAACAACTATATGCAACGCGCCATTTCATTGGTCAAATGATCAGTACGTCCGTACATAAGGTATCATTTTGATGGTAATGTGATGTTTTATTATAAGATACATGTACAAACTTCAATAGAAAAGGAAATACTTGAAAACGTAACTTGCTTGAATTGGACAATTTGTAACGAGTTTTTGTGACATTTCGACTACATAGTCGACAATCTCTGTTTAACAGGTCTTTGACGAGTATATACTGTGGGTTCCGACGACGTCCCCGATCTGACGTTGCCACGTGAACACATCGACTGTAAATTCGAAAATAAAACCAATTCCATTGCAATCAACAAACTACTACATCCTGTCGTTGATAGATGCTTTGCAGATGTTTTTAATTAAAACTCAAATTATACTAAATTGAAATAGACAACCTTATGTTATAGACCATGTCACCAGAGGATAAGCAATACTCGGTATAATTCGCTGGTTTAAAATTGAGTAGTGTTGGACTGGGGAAAAATCTTAAGCGTATGTTTATTTCCTATTGAACAACGTGTGCAACTATACACCAGCATGTAGGTTAGGTGTTCGGGAAGTGCCCGTTGACTTACGTAGGTTAACGTGTCTTTTCGGAGTGAGAAGGCCTAATGGACAAATAGAAGTATCTAACCATGTCTGAAGACGATGACAAAACATTCGTGTAAGTTTACCATTTTGCAAGTGAATGATCATGGTTAAATACTAATGCTAATCACAAAAATATAACAAAACAGTTGAAATATATTTAATTCGATTTTGAAACAGGCGTTTTAAACTCCTCGACGGTTCTTGGGTTGAACCAGTAATTTACACCTGAACAGGTTTTGAAAATCCTAAAAGTTTCGAATCTGTTGTAAATGAACACAACCTCTTAACTATGGTGCCTTCAACTGGATGATTTGAAGTAAATGAATTATAGGAGTTACAGAATAACTTCTGAAGTATGTGCGGTTGATGTCCATCCTTGACTTTTGTATGTGCGGCAACCAATCTGTCTGATTGATTTTAGAGTGTTACTGTATTTTCGTGTGGAGGCAAGGAAAATGTCATAATAAAATAAAGAGTTAAAATAATCTAGACTTTAATCGACTTGGTAATGTCTTTCAGACAATCAAAATGTAATGCCAGATTTATGTAAAACTACGATCTGATTGGCCAAATTCACTGTACAATCTAACTTTCAGTGCTACTGTTTTTGGGATGTTGATAAAAGAAATCTTTAAACATATACGCACGCCATTGCTATGACAAAATCTTATCATAATCAGATCAACCTAGTAGAGGTCAAAATATTTTGAATTTTGAAGTTTTCTGTCAATTTTAAATAAAGATTACACAAAATTTTGCCTTTTACATCAGCACAATGAGAGCAAAATTCTTTTTTGACAATCAGCACAAATCCACGACAACCAAAGGCTTTCCTTTAAAATGTTATCCGTGAAATAAAATGTTACCCGAGAAAGGACATTGCCCTGAATCCTTAAAAAAATAGTTCTAAAGAGTTGCCACATGAACATCGTAATTGACTTATTTTCACTTGAGGAATAAAACAAGTTGTCAATGTGACATTGCATCTCACGTTTAAACGTATTTGAAGTCAATGGACGCCTCCTTTTGGGGAATAAATCATCCAATGTCTCAATGTCATTGTTCGGTCTCCAATCTCAAGTTGCTATAGATACGACAGAGAGGCAGGTCCCATTTCACTGTCTCGCTTCTCTCGGAAGTGATAAAATAGTTCTTATTCAGTCTGCAAGATTATTAAATTTTGCATCCTGCTCTGCAGTATATTGACGCTACCTTGTGGGAATGCAGTCCAGCGTTTACAATGTAACAATTGAACGCATTGTCCTCTCGCGCATTGTTAACCCATACGTTTGAGTAATATTTGCGTTTTCTTTGAGTAATAAATCTAATCTATTCGTACTGCTTAACTACAATACTTATTATTATTACGTCCGTCATCATTACTACCAATATTTTACTGACAAACATTAAATACGAGGGTTAAAGATTGCCTAATACAATATTTATTTGCAACTTTTGTTCTGAACAACTGAAGTTAACTGGTTGTTTCAATCTCAGCAATGCAAATATACATGTAAATCTCATCAGCGTATTCGCTCATACTCGTATTTTTTTTCCAGTAAAACAGTCTCGATCTACTGTTCCGCAATTGCCTCCATAACACTCAAATCATTGATGCAATCGTCAGACCGGCCAAAGCCTTCGAAATTTATTCATCAAAAATCTTCAAGCCCATATCATTTATCAAGTTGTTTTTTTTATTTTTCGAGCTAATGGACTTTTTCCAAATTAAAAATTTCTAATTCATACATTTTGAATATAAGATAATTGAAATACTGAACATTTCCATTGAGCACGAGTATAAAATAAAGATTTAAAAGACTGGTGAATAACAAGCGTGACAGAAGAAAAACAAAACGTCGCAAATATTCAAAACTGAAAATGGTAAATACAAGAGCGGAATAACATTTCTCCAAAACATTTCTTGACAATATGCCGCTGTTGTGAGCAAAAGTGCTGAAAGACACGCAAAACCTAACTACATACTTTTAAAGAAGAGGTATCTCTTAAAAGCATTGGATTGCAGAGTTATTTATTAATATTAAGCAAATGGAAAGGACAGCATTGAATAAGCTATCTGTAATTGGTCAGAGAGGAGCCATGAACGACCTTCTTCATTTGTTGTTTATTGTTATTAAGATTGTCGTCTGCCTGTCTGGTGCTTACAGATACGTTTACTCCCATTCAGCAGTCTTTCATCAAATTACGCAAGTCCTTACGGTGAGGGTCATATCATGTGAAATTATGTAATTGAAATTCCAATTCTGGAGACTATTTGAATTTGTCTAGTAGTAGAGGAACAAATGGTTATGGCATTGTGAATTGAGGTGCACCATGTAACATCTAATGACGTCAGAACGGTGCTAACGTATATACATTCATTTCGAAATTAACATTAGTCAGTGTATCGTGCACACGTATTTCTGTTTCCCTTAAGGTGCTTATAAATCAGTATTCAATCAGTTTAGTGAACTATTTTAATGTATGTCCATAACCCACAGAACCTGATTAAGCATGTATCAGTGTGGCAATACCACGCGGTATATAAGGTCATTTTAAGCTATCACAAGCATTATAATTATTATTTCCTTATTTTCGGGGAAAATATGAGCGATATGCTTTTCGTGTTAATAAACAAATGCTCACGAACTCTAAAGGTTTCGAATGCATGTACATCTTTCAAAAGAATCCTTAAGACTTATGTGTAAAATACAATTTTCTGCTTCGTTTGTATCTCAATAGAATTGACTAAGAAATAAAGTATAGAGCAGTTTTTTTCTCCGAACTGAGGCAAAACATGCTGATTGTGATAGCTTAAAATGACGTCATATACAACGTGTTGTGGTCACTCTGAGGTATGATCTCTGGATAGAATGTGTTCTGTCAAAATTTATTTTCTAGAGGCACGACTAATAAATACCTGCAGTAAGATTAATCAAAATTTGAAATGTGATAAAGATAAAAAAAAGTTGAATATATCTGAAAAAATGAATATCATTATAAAAGTCTTATACTTTGTTCTCGGTCTTTCATGCGCTGCTTCCTTAAGTTCCAACAGGGAGCATCAAACTTGAGCAATCGATATCATGACGTCACTACAACAATCGTGACACGACGTTTTAATTGGTTCTTTCAGGAAACTGGAGCCAACCTCACAAGCCATACTTCACGCCTGTCACTCGAGTCCAAGAAATGATCCGATTAATTGTCACTAATAGATTTCTGTCTTTCAGTGATAAGTTTAAAATAAAAAGTGACATCATTTCGACTGATTTTTCATTTATTGTATCATCTGTTAACATAGTTTCCTTTTCTGGTACAATTAAAACGTATCTCATTTACTGCGTTACTTGTTGTATATGGTTACTTGTTAATTTACTGCTAACTCGGGCACTGGAGTCGTATAGACGACAGAAACAGACATTGAGCCTGAAGGATGTATAAATTCATACAAAAGTCAGGAAAATACCTTTTGTTTGGACCCGATGGAGAAATGTGAGCATGAATGATACGAAGTCAGGTTGTTGAATCTGGCTTTAAAACAATTTATAATACTACCAGTGCAATATTTATCACATGATAGAGTTACTAATAGTAGAAAGTAGTTCAATCTTTTAAACAAACTGATCACTTTTTGTAAAGAAAACATAACAAGAATAAAAATATGTTTTTTTTTCAAATGTATAAATTTACGTACACGATCATTATTTTCGTACGATGTTTAGTGAAGCGTGCCCAAGAGCCGTGTTTTTCTTACACAGATTTTTAAAATGCAAAGACGTAGTTTAAGTTGAAATAGACTTAGAAAAGACAAACACTTAGAAATATTTTATTGAATTAATATATATTCAGAGGACGTGTATAGATAAATGGATGAATAGGTCAAATGTTCCTTCCATACGAATGCTACCATGGACATTATTGCTTGATAGTAGGCGATTATTTTTTGTTGTTGTTTATTTTACCAGATGCTGAAAAAATAACATTGAATGGTCTTCTAATTTAATGAAGAGTTTTATTTAACGTATTTTGCTCATCTACATTGGTAGAAACATTAATTCTTTTTTGACAAATATACGGTTGTAATAGAATGTGTGTACTTTTGTCATGTATTATTTAAAACGCTAAAAACCTTTAATATTTTCAATTGATAGAATATATGTTTTATACAATGAATTTTAATTACCAGGAACATGATATTTGCTTATTCAAAGGGGAGCATGAACGAGTGTTCTCCAGGAATCTGTTCCCTTATAAATTACTTTCAAGACCAGACAAAATCCAATCATGCAAAATCGCTTGACTACTGTTCTACGCGTTATGATTGGTATGTTATGAATTTTGACATCTTGCAATTTTATCAAACCATAAACATGGTATGTCATCCAACACAGAATCCTAGGAGAATATTTCAATTACACGTGTCTGTTGTTATATCTATATATGCCTGTTATTGTTCGGATATGAATGCTTCATTTGATCCATCTCGAAATAAACTCACTTCCAGTACTGTTATTTCCCTTATCAAAACACAGCAGTATTAAAGGATACAACAAAAGATTATCAAACGGTTGGTGTAGCCTTTGTCACACATTCAGGATTTGTACTGCCGTCCACGATAGAATGTTTCCCGATCATAAGTCCCGACTTTGTCAAATATCCTCTGATTTGTGACTTCAAATTCAAACTTTTGTAAAACATTTATTTAACCACGACAACAATAGGTTAGTGTTCCGGAAGTGTCTCGATTGAACCGTTTCCGGCAGAATTAGTCCTGCTGATCCCGTCCTCCGTCCGATTTTCAACCCGATACAGCAGAAGTTGTCACGAAATGGTCACGATCAAAAGCTGACGTTGCTAAATGAGTACGAGTATGGGTAAGAATAGTCTTGTAGTCCTAGATCGGAATGTTTTTTCGGGTTGAAGTTTGGCGTCGTGTACGATCGAGTAGAGTATCGGGGAAAAAGTCGTTGACACTCCTTCATCGAGCATTTGGTAGGGGAATAGGTACACATATTCAAGTTAGATTTATCAATATATGCATTCTTCGTATTTTAATCTAAGTGATAATAAGATATCATAAATGATAATTTACGGATAGCATAATAATAACGATAATAATGATATTCATACACACAAGAAAGTGATGCCATTATTTAGACAAATTAATGTTCTTTGACACTGTGCAGGGTTTTTGGGGGATTAGTGAAACTCTGTAATGTCTATTTTACTTAATGAGGCATGATTTATGGATAATGTTGCCGTACTTAACAGCAACACTACTATTTTAGATCATGGCGTTTTGGTTATGAAATATGTAGGTGTCATGTTCGAGAGCAAATATCCAATAACTGCGTTTTATTAATTATGTTTTACAGTTTTTTACGCTTTACAATAAAATCTAGACATGCTGTTAATTTACCATTTAATGAAACTATTACACTAACTTAGGTCTTTCCTAAACCCCTGTTTTAAACAATGCAAAAAAGCACGGAAAACGAAGGTCTTAATTCATCAATAATTCTTGTTTTAGTACAACAATCAAACAAACGAGACAAAAATAAATACACTGTATATCTTTGACATGAATCTTTGCAGGGTCGACAGCATTGCAATTTATTCAAAAACACATTCTATTTCAGATGCATTTCTACAAAATGTATTTCCTTTTGTATTCAGTTTACTGTCATGGAGATACCGTGATTCCTTTTATCACGTTATATTCTATGTTATTGATTTCTATCTTCCAGCAACTCTGCTATCCAAATAATTTCATTTGGAAATTTGGTGATATTCAAGTAAGCTATTGTAGTATTATACAAGGGACATTAAATTGCTTATTAAAGTATCTAACTCTGTAAACGGCATCCATGATGAAACCAAAACAAAATAAAATTCAAACTAAGATACTGTAGTGAAGTATATCATATAGATGCATAGTTTTTGATTTTGAAATTATGAAAAAGTTGAAATTTTCTCTCTTAATCGACATGGTTTAATATTCAAACATGTATCTGATTTTTTTACAGGTTCTGTAGTTGTATTAAGGTGATTTGAATGTTAAATAGGCGCTGTAAAATGACAGTCAAGATGACACCAAAAACAGCAACAACATGCAATACGATTTCATCAGGTGTCAGTTGGAAGCATGAATCCGATCTACTATAACATATCTCATATTCTTTTACGATAACAGATTGACTGAACTCGTATTCTTACTCTTTTTCAAATAAATATATTAATATTCATTTGGGTTTTCTGGGTTGTTTCGTGAGATTGTATTCCTTATCTGACAAGTGATATTCATTTACTTCATGATACATTTGTGATTGGTCTTTGCCACACGTTATCGTTTCAATAGACAGTTAATTGTCCGTATACAACTTGAGTAGTCAAATAGTTTATTGTCAGTAAATGCAAATACCTAATAACCTAACACAGATCCACAACTCTGATAAAGGTAAATAGCAAGTCAAGATAAGCTCTCGTTAAGTTACGTGTACGATCATGTGACCACGAGAAAACGTGAGATGTGTAATATTGCTCATGTCAGTATAAAAAAAACTGAGGTTTCTCTTTAATTGATTGCCGAATATATAACCAACTATGCATGACTCTCATAAGGTCGCAGATCTCTTTCATGAGTGATACTGTAAAACGTCTATCTGTTAAGCGTCTTGAAGATGTAAAGCGTTCAAATTCCGTTCACTCCCCCACCCCCTTTTTTTTCGTCACGAGATAAATGTTTTTGCGGACCATCTCATATCTATGTTGAATAGGTATATGTTTACTTTTACTTTTCCACAGGTAATGCAAGTAATTAGAATCATAGTGAAAGCGAGCCATACTGGTTTACATATTAAAACAAAGGTCAGTATTCTAACTGGTTCAGACGTGTTCATGGTTCGTTATTAGATTTCTACAGAGAATGTCATTTCATTTTATACTAAGGCTGACAGGCACAGCGGGTCTGTTTCTAGCTTTAATCAGACTTTTATGCCCGAGTTAACGATATCTGACATCGTTCAAGTAAGACATTGGTAATACTTCCAAAAGTAGGCATTACATGATCAGAAACTAGTTCGCAATCATATTAAAAAGACGAGCACGATGTAGTAGATATTTTATTGCAACGTGTAATCAGGTGATACAATAATCTGAAACAGGTAAAATATATATGTTTTATTTTTTTTTAAATTCTGCTTGCAATGTAAGGTCAGTTTTTTTTTTTAAATTCAATCCAAAAATTGCACGAAGATATAAACTTAAACATTTTTACACCGAGTTGTATGTCCGATGCGGGAGATATGTATAGTTGACATAACTTCATGAAACACGGTCTTTATCGAAAATCAGAATTCATCCAGCATTTCATCTTTCTATAAAAGTTTTATAATATCTAATATTAATATGTAAAATATCATATTTGACAAATCTAAACATTTCGTTTTCTACAAATGATAATTACCATAATAATTATCATGCAAGAAAAACCTTTGTTTTCATTTTGACACTGCATATATTTAATGACAAGTTCCATAAACTATGCTATGTTTTTGTTCCTATTTACTGGCTCTATTTGTTTTCCTTGCTTCAAGTATTAATTACGATACTTGTTTAGACATTGCATGACCCTGCATAACTGCGTGGTCTTCAAAAATATTCAATCTCCAAATGAATACTAATTTTAAATGATAATATGCCCCAATATTCTTCAATGCTGTGCTTTCTATTCAATCGATTAAGATCTGGAGGAACAAGCCATTTGCTATCCCTTAATCTGGGACTGATTATTGAAGGAATAATGTCACTCCGGAGGATTTGTAAATTAGGAAGTGTTTGCTAGCTATGCTTTAACAGTATGAATAATAACTCACATCACTGACGTATTGCATGGGTATAGTTTTACTCAGTCATCCGAGACAAGTCTTTGTTTTTAGCGGGCTACATTTATTTGCTGTTTTGGACTTTTGCGTGTTTGCCGTGGCGCAACTCAGCACAAAACAAATATTAAGATTGTTGCGAAAATTAGGTAAAGCATTGTTTATTCCATCGCCGAAACTCATGTTTGCTCAATATGCTTTGCTTCTATGTATGGTAGTGATAATGGAGTATATATCATGGGTTCTGACGATGTTTTTATTTATACATGGGTTCGTTTGTCTTTAGTTTTAAACCTATAAACAATAAGATCAACTGCAGCGGATTAATTTAGATATTAATAGGGACTTTGGATATATGTATATTGTATAACATTATTTTGTTTGAAGCCTGGCGCAGAAAATTATACTACAGTCGAAAGTATGTGTCAAGAAATAGCCATGAAATCATCTTCGTCCTAATTTACAATATATCATGTAGATTTTATATTGCTCCTATGTGTTAGTATCAAACCATTATCTTCGATTTCAGGATAATACGAGGGCAGGGGAATTATTTGTCTTAATGGAAAGACACGTCTCATAAACTGCTTATCATTTGTATCCAAAAAACGTTACGCGTATTTTCCATTAGACTTGAGACATTTGACATAAGCATTATCGAAATTAGTTTTTGATATCCTTTGCCAATTCTTAATGTAAAAACGGCATAATTTAGATTTGAAATCTAGGTGAAAATTAATATCATTACCTAGCAAACGATGCATTGAAAATATTTAATGTACATGTACTTCGAAATACTTTGGATGAAAAAGTAATAGAACCGGATAAATGATTATAATGAGAGCGACTGTCACAAAATACTAAATGAAGGTACAGAAAATGTGGTAACTAACGTACGTGTATTTGTAAGCTTCAAACAGGTAATAATCTAAGGTGTAATGTACTTTTACGCTGTTTTGATGCCAACAAAATGTGGCTGAAGAGCAGTCAATTATGGCTACACTACGAGTATCTAAAACTGTTTATTTTATTGTCATTCCTTTCGCTAAATGTTTTTTTCACCTCAGCTATTAAACTTTGCATGCGACATACTTTAATTGATTTCAAATTTTAGACTTTCATGAATATTTGTAATGGATTTGAACATGTCCGTATGTGACGTAGTACGAGTAAAGCTGTACTCGAGATAATTCCCCCACTTTTTTCTCTAGTATTTTTAATCTTAATAGTTTTGGTCTGAGTACAAGCCTTGAATAAGTTAGCTGAGAATAGTTTTTCGGCTATTGCAACATTCATTTCCGTGTATAGAAGACGATAACTTGACACGTATTGAATAGGCTGAATAACGTTAGCAAAAATGATAATGGACAAATGTAAATATGAAAAACATAAGCAGTTTTAAGAAATGTTGAATCTGATTGGTTCAGTAAGTTCATGCAAAATATGGATCTCCGGCAATCATTCTTTGATTACTAATACTTTTTTTTCATATTCGACTCAGTAGTAGAGCTAGATCTAGTAGTGAATTCGTGCCCATATTGTTATTTCTGCATGATGACATTGCAAACGAGCAATCATAATGCCACAAGGGAGTATAAAACTTCAATATTGTAACACTACGGTGCAGGATGCATGGTTATTAATTTCTCAGTCTGAATAAGACCGATTGAATCATTTCCCGAGAGATGCTAGACGGTAAATTGGGACCTGATTTCCTGCCGTATCTGGCAACTGGTGATTAGACCGAATAACGACATTAATAGAAACATTATTCAAAGTGATTAATTTCCAAAAGAATAGGTCCACTGGATTCAAGATTATATTACCGGGAGATTCACTGAGAATTTCACACCCTATATTCTCTTAGAAATTGGAAATAATTATGGTTATTAGATTTTTTTATAAAGAAGAAGAGAAAATGATAAAGACTTGATGCGAGTTTTTATTTTCACTGTTACTATTTTCATTTTAGATTCTTTAAGATGTGTTTTCTGTTCTGTTTACATGTAGCGTAGCAATTCGATGCCAATATGAATGTGTAGTTACTCCTTTAAAAGAGACGCAATGTATGTAATGTGTACTCTCACATTAAAAGAACACGTGTCAGTCTAAATGAAAGTAACGTTTTCGTCAGATAAACTAAGTACGATTATATTTTATACTAAGTTAAAGAAAAATAATCGGGACTTCTTCTATTTTGACTCACCTAAAATAATTCATGTAAAGACGCAGATAGTTTTTTCCTTTTTCTTAACATTATAACCTGAAATCAGTTAACCGCGGTAACTTTAATAGTTGAGGCTGGAGTTTTTTACACTGGCATTTCAAAAAAAAGAAGAAAACTTGAAAAGCCATTATTAAGATCCCAATCCGTCCGTCTATACTTTAATATAACGAATGTTTACGGTTGACACTAGCTGCAGAGTGGATTTATTATGTCTGGGATATAAGGTCGGAAAACTAAACAGGCTAGTATTTTCCACAATTGTTAGACTGCAGTTTTGTATAATTTAATGTAATTCTTGCAGATGGATAAACATGTCCTTTATTATATTTTCATGGCAACCTCTACGAAAACAGAATTTTTGACTCAGGTGTTACGGCAAGAGTGACATATCTAGATTGCCCATGCCAACCTTAATATAATGCCATTTCCATTATTATCTTACAGTTTTAGTTTTAAAATATAGTTTTATTTAGGAAGTTATTAAAATTGCTCTTTTTAACCATAATTTACGTGTCTTTGACATTATCCCTTTAGGATATTCTCTAACTTCCATGAAACACCACCACACAGTATACTTTTCATACATTTGATTTTAAATGAAAGAACGATGGAGAAGAACGCACAGTCTATATAAACCAATCAATTCCGCTTCGTATGTGTAAGCATACAGGTTATACAGTATAGAAACAAGTTAAATGGGCTGCTTCAGGAGTCAGCCTCATCTGACATGTTTTCTGTAGAGCTGTTGCCGTTCCAAAGTCTCTGCTTTAATTAAGAAAGTTCAACATCAGGAGGATATTCGGAGTTATTGTTTTTGATAAGATGCCAATCAGTTGCTCTTCTATGCGACTTAATTCTAGAGCAGTGTAGCTAGATATTGGGTATAATGTGTTAAAAGAAAAACTAGTTTACATGAATACACGAAAAAAAAAACGTCAAATTTGCTAGTTGCTGTTCTTCTTCTACCAATACTGGCCATATTTAACTGGCAGTATATCCTGCCAGGTTGGTGCTCATTGAGAGAGAACAATCAGGGTGTGAGGGTTTAGGAGGAGTATTTTTTTCATATGATGGTACTAGCAAATGGTATGGCGTATGAAGGTGTATCGTTGTATTACCTGTATCTAGCAGGTTTATGAAGATTCTATTTGGGATTTATTGAAACCTGTTGATTACTAATCTTATAAAGAAATGAGAGTATTCTCTTAATTTCATCTTTGAGAGAGTCATTTCTATTGCAGTTCTTGTAGAATGCCCGTTACACTTGAATTATTATGATATCGGTGTTAAACGAACCTGGTGCTTCTTCGCTGGACCATTTCTATTTTATCGATGTTGCATTTCTGGTATGGATCCCATATGACACTTCCATATTCTACAACTGGTCTTATCCGTGTTGAATGTGCAGTTTCTGTAGAGGAGATGTTCGGGTTACGTTTTAGAAATCCGAGGGTATTATTGGCTTTTGTTGTTATATAATTGCTATGCTGACCCCCTTATCGTGTATTCCAGGTACTTGGCAGAGGTGAAATGCTTCAATATGTGATTATGACGGTGATACATGTAGTTGTAAAAATAGGATTTATTTTTCTGAG
>CM037794.1:2015665-2065665 GCA_021229015.1 Solen grandis | reverse complement strand
CAAAATATGAAATACGTTAAAATAACTTAAAATAAGTGTCCACATTTTCTATGTACATTTTCATTTTAGGCAATACATTGCAATATATCGCAATATCAGGCTTAAATATTGCAATATTTTGCAATATCATTTTTGCCTGCAGTACCAAGCCCTATTTCAAAGAAATACTTTTGAGGGGTTAAGTGAAAAAAATGAGGTGGTTTGAAAACAAGTTAATGGAGATTCTAAATAAAAATAGGGGCTTAACTATTCTAAAATTCATGACAGAGCCTGACCCCCAACACAGGTATGCAATTTCATGTGTGAATTATAAGGGACATCCATGGAAAGAAATTGAAGACAACAGCAATGTTAAACAAAAGTTTAACATATTTTCTATGTCCAAAAAGGGCCATAAATTTGCAAAAATATTTGGAAAAGTTACTGTCCCTGTTTTTATTAGTTGGTCTGATGATGAGCAAGGCATGTGTGAAGTTTTGGGGACATCCACTGAGTTAAAGTGGAGAAAGTGGCAATGTTAAACAAAACCTTTTTAAGTCCAAAAAGGGCCATAAATATGCAAAAATATATGGAAGAGTTACTATTCCTGTTTCTACTGGTTGTTCTGATAATGACCAAGGGATGTGTGAAGTTTGAGGGACATCCATTGAGTAATAGTGGAGATAATGGCAATGTTAAACAAAACCTTAACATTTCTTGGGACGCAGATGCCGACGCCAACACCGACGCCAACACCGACGCGAATGCTGATGCCAGGGTCACTACGAAATCTCATCCTAATCTTCGAATAGTCAAACTCATAAAAATGATTCATGCCAAGTTTCATCAATTTCTACCCCCCAGTTTCAGAGGAGATGTCTTAAAAAGCAAATTGTTGACAAAGGATGAAGAACAGAAAGAGAGAATTGCTCACCATGTTGTGCTCTTGTGAGCTAAAAATTAATGTCTTTCAAGAACACTTTATATGATTCAATATAATTTTTATCCATTAAATATTAAACATGTATAATCGACCAGGAAACAAGTACCCCTAGTAAAGATAGCCATGTATCAAGCCTCACCTCTCCAGATGATGTTGCGATTTTGAAGCTGGCCTGCCTGGTCAGGTCCTGGCCCTGGAATGGTAGGCTGCACTGGCTGGGCCCCACCCATACCCTGCCCTGGCTGGGCCACGCCCATTCCCTGTGCTGGCTGGGCCCCACCCATTCCCTGTCCTGGCTGGCCAATGTTTTGCTGACCCATTGGCACATTCTGTCCTCCCATCTGACTGCCTGCCACACTCATGCTGGACACAACAGACACAGGGTTCCCTCCTCCGAGGCTCACTCCCATGCTGACCCCACTAGTCATGTTTGGATTCTGTCCGCTAAGCATGGCTGGGTTCTGGCCACCCATACCCTGGTTCTGTCCTACCATACTCTGCTGAACCATGCCCCCTGCACCCATCATGTTTTGTCCAGCCTGGACATTGCATGTTACTGCTCATGCCTGGCTTAGACTGGATCCCAGCAGTCATTGGATTGGTCCCCTGGATAGTTGACATGGTGCCCATGTTCATGATATTCACCGCAGAGGAGTCCTGGGCCATAGACTGGGGATTACTGGCTCGTGACACCATCACATTACCAGGCATCCGGATTGGGCCTCCCATCTGTATCACAAATGATTTAAACATCATTTATTTTACATCAATTCAAAAACAAATTATCACAACATTAATCAATCTCAATGGTTTTGGCTAAAAACTCAAAATATGCATAAATGAAATTTTCCCTGAATATATACTGAACATACAAATTATTTGTTAGGACTCAAACAGGCTATGAAGAAACTGAGAAGAACTCAATCCTAAACATTCTTTATTCACAGCTGTAGATATTCAGTAAGAAGATAACCTGATTTGGCTGTTGCTGCTGTGGCTGCATCATTCTCTGATCCTGCATCTGTTGAGGCTTCTGCTGAAACTGAAGCTTTTGTTGTTGTTGTTGTTGTTGCTGTTGTTGCTGCTGTTGTTGCTGCTGCTGCTGTTGCTGCTGAAGCTGTGCCTGCTGTTGTTGATGCTGCTGCTGAGCTGCTGTGAACTGAGCTGTTTTCTGCATGGGCTGGCCAGCCACTGAAGAGATTGCATATTTTGCTTACCTTAGACTTTCTAAGTCTTCATTTAATAACTCTTTACTTCATGAATATATATGTACAAGTTTACAAGGACTTTAACAACATGAATTTATCAGTCTTTTCATGGTATATGAAACAAATTACAATGGATTTTGTCCATGCAGACTGTGTAGAATCTAAGCTACATTATAATACAAGCAAACAGGAGACCATGCTTGGACAGCATCTTCAGGGTTCTGCACATATTTGACTTATTGGCGCCTTATTTACAATACCTTTAAAGTTAAACAAAAAAGGTCTATTCTGATAGATATTTGTATGTAAAAAAGTTCTTTAGTTGGAGAATTTCAGACAAAATAGAATATGTAAAATTTCACAATAAAATCATATTTAAGATGCCTCAAATAGAAAAAGATAGAAAGGAAGTTTGATCAAAACCATTATTTTTCTGAAAATTAAAATGTCATTCATCATGAAGTTTGTATCAGTCTAAGTTATCATAAGTCTACAAAATAAACATTAAGAAGACTTTCCGAGTTAGTGCTTCTATAAATCATGACCTCCCACGATTGAACTGGACAAAATTTAATGACACTGGAATCAACTTCAATACAACAAATAAAATTTAGGAATTCTGCATGATTTGAAAGAATTTTCATGCAGAGGTAGGTCAGACTATCGGACTGACAAGGCACCAAGACAAGAGGGCCATCATGGCCCTTGAACTCTCACCAGAGTTAAAACAAAACAAGAGGGCCATATGGCTCTCAATCGCTCACCAGAGTACATCATCTTATTTAAAAACAATTCAAGTAACTTGATTTTACCTGGTTTCTTCCAGCAGCAACAAGATTCAAGTTTCAGATACAAAGAATTCTTAAAGTAGTTGATCATCTGGAGGCCTCAATTTTCAAGGGATCAAAATGCTTACGCAATGATTGTATGAAACCTTGAGGTAATCATTGGTGCAAAACAAGAAATTATTCTGAAAATTACTTCCAGAGGAGAAGAATTTTTTTATAATTTTCTGTAATATATAAGGAAACTAGTTGACCCCCTTTGGGCCTCATTTTTCAAGGGATTAACTTTAATTTATCAATTATGGTAGACAGTCATGAAGTGACCATTTGTGCCGAATGAAATAAAATTCTGATCATTGGTTTCACAAAGAAAAGATTTTTGAAGTTTTTAAAATAATATTCTGTTGGTTGCTATGGCAAATAGAGTTCCGCATGGATTAAGTTTATTTTAGCAACTTTGTGGATGTTCAACCAAGGATGATCCATGCCAAGTTTCATCAAAAGTTTCTACTCAGCAGTTTCAGAAGAGATGTTGTTTAAAGCAAATTGTTGAAGACACACGACGGACAACGCACATCACAGGACGTTGGACGCAGGATAATCCTAAAAGCTCACATTCAGCACATTGTGCTCTGGTGAGCTAAGAAATTGGAAAGAATGCATTCTAAATACTTTAATAACATATCAAAATAATGGTTTCAGAATATTTTATCATAATTTGTAACCTATTGTGTGTTTTAAAAATTACAGATGAAAATATTGTTAAAAATACATGGAAAATACATTTCAAGCATTGTGTCTGGACCAAAATATAAACAACAAGAGAGCCAAGACACAGTTTTATACTTATCCTAGATTTCATAAAGGCAAACATTTCATGTAAACAAACATTCTGACAAAATTCCTTGAAAATTGAGCCAAAAAATGTGGCCTCTAGTGTTTTCAAGATTATTCTGAGATTTGCCATGGTGACCTACTTTTTGACCCCATGTGACCCAGTTTTGAACTCATCCCAGATTTCATGTAGACAAACATCCTGACCAAAATTTTTGAAGATTTGGCAAAAAACTGTGGCCTCTAGAGTGTCCATAAGCAATTGTTGATGACCCATAAAGTCAGTCACAAAAGCTCATCCTGAGCACAAGTGCTCAGATGAGCTAAAAAGTGACCCAGATTTAAATGTATCATAGACTGATAAACATGTGGCAGCAAGTATTTATTACATGCTTTATGATACAAATGGTCATTTTTTTTATGCCTAGATGGTAAAAACAAGAGGGCCAAGATGCCTTTGAAGTCGCTCACCTGAGAAACATTGCTTTCTTTGCTTAAGAATTGAAGATGTTTGAGTGTAAAAACAGTAAATCTGTAGCTCTATCAGTCAAATATCAGTCATGAGATCCAACTAAACTGATATATTGTTGCAATTAGCATTGTGTATTAGCAACTGTTGTCCTAATCAATGTGTATAAGTAATTTGATAATTGCTTAATTAGTGTAAACAAAGTGAAATCTGGGATTTTTTTTAATACTAAAAGGGACACGACTCCTGACCTAACTGGCCAATAAAAGCAATAATTGAACTTGGCCAAGAGATTTATGCTATAAAACTTGTCATAAAGTTTGAAGATGATAGCTTCAGATATAAAGATGCTAGAGTGTAAATAAAGTGAAATATGGCATTTCTTTATATTAAAAGGGACATAACTCCTAACTTAATTGGCCAAAATCAGCCATAAAACTTGGCCGAGACTTTTCTGATATATACAATGTCATAAAGTTTGAATGATTGCTTAAGAACTGAAGATGCTAGAGAGAGTGAAATCTTTCTATTAAAGGGGCTTAACTCCAGACCTAATTGGCCGATATCAGCCATAATTAAACTTAGCCAAAATTATACGGCTATGATAAATGTCATGAAGTTTGAAAATCATTGCTTAACCCTTTCCCTCATAGAGGAAACCATGAATAGACCTATGTGAACAACATAAAACCAGATCAGCCTGCGAGTAACTTGCAGGCTGATCAGGTTTTATGCTGTTCTCTGCTCCTCAGTGGTCTGGAAATGAGGACTTTATAATTAAATTTGGTAAGGTTTAACTGTGTTTTTCTGCAGATCAGGCTTTATGTGGTACCTACTGAGTATGTCAAAATGAGTCTAAATGAGGGAAAGGGTTAAGAAATGAAGAGGCTATAGTGTAATTAAAGTGAAATCTGTTTTTTTTATTTAACCCTTAACTCCTACTGCAGCAGTCTGATCAGGGTCTCCTGTGTTTATTCATACAATAGTTTATCTCAGTTTCTACAGTTATTTGTGGCAAGAAAAAAATCATCTTTTTTTCATAAACCAGTAAAAGGTCAATCAATATTCATCAAATCATGAATTTGTACATGAATATTCATAATGTTAAGGGTTAAAAGGTGCATAACTCCTGACGTTACTAGTCAATATCAGCCATAATTGAATTTGGTTGAGACATTATGGCTAAAAACATTGTAATGAAATGTGAAGATGATTGCATAAAAATATGGAAGCATGTGGATACTAGATACTAAAGGTGATAAAATAATTGCTGCATTAGATCTGACTTGCAGACGCAGTAGAACAATTTCACCTGATGTGCGATTGAACATCCACAAAATACCCACCGTTAAACAAGATGGCGGTTTCCTTTGTCATACATAAAAGAGATGCGCATTACTGAAGCAAAATCTATTTTCTTCCAAGGTTTTAAGCCTCAAAGTTGTGGTGAAAACTATACATGGCTTTTTATGGTAAACAACTTTCCAAACCTAGCAGGGCTAACAACTATATGATGATCCTCTCCAAACACTGTTGCTAAAACTGGCTAATGTCACATTACTTTTCAATTGTAAAAAAAGTAATTTCTTTTTCAGAAAAATGAAGCATACTCTCAAATCCATGTAAAGATCCACTGACACTGACAAGTAGGCTGAGTAGGAAAATACAGATGACAATTCAATAAGGCAAGTAGCTTTACACGGCAAGATAATTTCCCCCCACATACACACATATAAAGTCACACGGCAAGATAATTTCCCCCACATACACATATAAAGTCACACGGCAAGATAATTTCCCCCCACATACACACATATAAAGTCACTAACCTGTCATCTGTGATACAGGAGCCTGTTGCTGAGTGGGCTGTGGGGAGGGCTGTTGTGTGTGGGGCACCATCACAGAGGGCGCTGTAGTCGGCACCTTGAACTGATTGTCTGCAGCAGACGCTGGGGCAGGGGACCGGTTGGCTGCTTTAAAATAAAGACATCAATACACATGACCATGGTAAGAACTATACTGTAGCAGTGGTTGATATCATAAAAACACCAGGCTGCTAAAATGCTCAGGCTTTTTAAATGTGCATCCTTTTTAAAGTTGGATAGTCAGCTGCAATTTTATCAAACATTATAGGAATAAAAGTGTTCAGACTTCTTCATCCAAAACCTTAATTCTTTTGAAACAAATATGTTGTAGGATACTCAATATGTTTGCTACAGAAAAAAAATCACAATACATATCAGGTATAAATATATTGTCTTCGTATGTCACAGTATGAAACTACAATGAGCTAAGTATAAATCTTAACATAACAAAAGACAAATGAAGTGGTGTATATTATACAATCTCTACCTTTCATCAAGATAGGTTTTACAACACATGAAAAAAGTAAAAGTGTATCATACAAACTGGAAAAAAAAAAATACTTGCTATTGAAAAACAAGACAGACATCTGTGTCACAGACTCTTAAGGTATGGTTCCTAAACCGTCGATCAATTATGTTTACATTAACCAACTTTTCCAACGAGAGTAAGCGTGAAGCACATGGTGAACAGTTGACTTACTTTACTCAAAAGAACATGTGCTTTTTGTTTGTGATACTATTTGTGAGCACTTGACCTAGGTATGAATAAAACTGTTGAAATATCAATAGGGGGAGGAGTTACATACAAACTGAAGAACCGTTCAGTAAGAACCTGGGGGTGTGGTCATAAATTGTCTGGGATATCCCATGCTATGACTTAAACAAGAGGTGTTAAAAGACAGCGCGCTCAACTTTTCTGAGTGCTCAATAGTATAACATTAGCTGTTACTGCTTTTAGTGTTAACATAAAAAAATGTGACAAGGTACTGATCCTGAAAACATATGGGAAGTTTCTATCTCCTAGCTTTAGTACTTACAGAGAACTTGGAAAAGGAAAAAAAATAACATTTAAAATAAAAAAAAAGAGAAAAATCTAAGTTGAAAAGGGGCATAACTATATAAAGTGAATTTAAGAGTTACATGCCCTTTTGAAATCTTTTGAACCTTGAAGTGAATATGTTTGACAATTGGGAGAAATTGACCTTAACCAATACAGAAAATTCTAAGGTGAAAAAAGAGGTATAGCTGTGCAAAAATGAATTTTAAGAGTTACCTGCCCTTTTGAAATGGATTCCTTTTTTGATAGTGAACAAGAATACCAAGTTTGAAGTGATAATGTTTGATGGTTATGAAGAAATGGAACTGAGCAAAAACCTTAACCAACGCTGATGTTGCCAAAGGGTAAGACAAGGAAAAAAGTGGAGCTAAAAAATAAAAATCTGTGTTTCATACAAGAATCTCAAAAAATCTATTGTCCGTACATGGTGTCTTTTGACAAATGGAGACCAAAATGACCAAAACTGAAATTATTGACTGAATCTTTCTGGAAACTGGACCTAATTATATACATGTATATATAAATATGTTACCAAGTATTTTCATGTGTTCGTTTTGTTTGTCAGCATCAGACTCTGCCTGGTGGGATCTCTCTGTCAACAAAAAAAAAAACAACAGTAAATAAGGTTCAAACGAAGTCCAGTAAAGTGCTGGTCAGATTTGCAAAGTTCTACTCTCAATATCAAAAATATTTCATCTTTTCTATTTTAATATAAAACTAATTCAATACTTTATTATTCATATACATTTCAGTAAATTTTCCCTACTTTTAGCAGATCTTTTTCCTTCTTCAAAGAGCCATTTTTATGAGGGGATAACATGGGTTTCGAATATTGACTTTACAGAGCAGATTTATCAACATTATTAAATCTGTTGGACTTCCTTTTTTAAGATAGATGGATTAGGTTTTTTGACAAATTCCATTGCTAAAGGGAACAACCAAACTACCTGAAGAGTTTGATAGGTATGTCACAATGGTAAAATCCCAAGACTTCTCAGCCCCCTGTACTCACCTTGTAACTGAAAACCGTGTAGGAGAACTAGATGCTGAATATCCACAGAGAAGTCCTTTGACTGGGCTGGGCAGTCTCCAGTTGTTGACTGTTCAGAATACATTTTACTACATATTAATATGAGATGTTTCTTAAACATATGACCTTCTCATATGCCATTTTGTCTATGAAAGTTAATTAATGACCTTTTTTGGATTTGACATCTAACATTACAACCTTTGTACATGCATTTTAGAGTCATACTAAACAAGAGGGCCATCATATTCCTAGAATGTTCACCAGAGTACCATCAGCTTAATTAAACAATTCAGGTCACTTATTTTTACAGAGTTTTACTTTCAGCAGCACCAGATTTAATAAGACAGAAAACAATTATATGTCTCTTAAAGGTGAAGAAATATTATGTAGTTTGTTGCAAACAATTATTTCATATCGTAAGCATAGCACTGTATTGTATAATCAAAGTCATATGTCATGTGGATCTTTATGCTTTTTACCAGTAACAGTGATTTATTTATTTCAATAATTCTTTTTAAATAGTTTAAAGACCCACTGCCAATATAACCTGTAATTAAAGGCTAGGCATTTGTTGCAGTCTTAACAATTTCAAAGATTGTCAACAGAGCACAGATGATGGAATATTTGTTAGGTGGATCAGCACAGAGGATAGAATATTTGTTGGCACAGAGGATGGATTATTTGTTGGTGATCAGCACAGAGTATGGAATATTTGTTGGTGGATCAGAACTGAGGATGGAATATTTGTTGGTGGATCAGCACAGAGGGATAGGGAACAATATATTTTAGTCGTACATGAGCACTACGAGGATGGATATATTGTTGGGATCAGCACAGAGGATGTATTGTTGTATCAGAAAGAGATATATTGTTGGTGATCAGCAAAGAGATGGAATATTTGTTGGTGACCAGCACAGAGGATGAAGCACAGAGGATGGAATATTTGTTGGTACAGAGGATGGAATATTTGTTGGTGGACCAGCACAGAGGATGGAATATTTGTTGGTGATCAGCACAGAGGATGGAATATTTGTTGGTGGATCACCACAGAGGATGGAATATTTGTTGGCACAGAGGATGGAATATTTGTTGGTGATCAGCACAGAGAATGGAATATTTAGTGATGAATCAGCACAATATAAACAGACTTTCTCAGGAACCATGCAAGGACTTTTTCTATTAAATTTTATTTCATTTGGTTCAACATACTGCAGATATCTATATATCACCAGAACAAGAATGAACCATAGGAGCCATGTTTGAAGAATTACTACATGGTACCTATATAACTTTTTTCTATAAAATTTGCTTGTTGCGAATCAGGGGTATAATAACTTATCTGGTGAGATAACAAGAGCTGCCATAGGACAGCATGGTCTACAATTTGAAATGCTTATTGGTTACTTAAATGAAATTTATTTCCATTCTTGCCCTTCACATACCCTGTATATAATAAGTTATCTACCTTGGATGTCTGATACCCCTTAATATATCTAAGTTGTTTCAAATCATTGCCATGCCTGGATACTGAGATATAAGCATGAAGGTTCCTTGCATGCAAAGCTTTAACAAATATTTCTAAGTTAAAAAAGGGGCCTTAAATTTGTGTTATCTTCCTTGGTTGTTTGATGCTTCTAAACATTTCATAAACTTTAAAGTCAATACCATGAATGGTCATTGAGATATAAGCTTGATAGAAGCTTGCATGCAAAACTTAAACCGAATTTTCTTTTGCATGCAAAACTTTAACCAAAATATCTTAGTTAACGAGAGGGCCAAGATGGCCCTGTGTCGCTCACCTGAGTAAGATGGCTGTGTTAGGCACAATGACAAAAAATCTGGCATCTAAAGTGTTTTTCTAACATTTGACTAAGTGACCTACATATTGATCCTACCTGAATTTGCACTCAACTGGGAATTCATGCAGTCATCATTCATATCAAGTTTAATGAAGACTGGGACAAAAATGAAGGCCTGTAGAGGGTTCACAAGGTTTTTCTAAGATTTGACCTGGTGACCTAGTTTTTGACCCATTGACTCATTTCAACTCTAAATATCAATTAGCAAACATCCTGACCAAATTATGAAAATTGGGCAAAACTGTGGCCTTACGTTCACAAGGTTTTTCTAAGATTTGACCTGGTGACCTAGTTTTTGGCCCCACATGACCCAATTTCAAACTCATGCAAGATATCATGTAGACAAACATCCTGACCACAATTTATGAAGATTGGGCCAAAACTGTGGCCTGTACAGTGTTCACAAGGTTTTTCTAAGATTTGACCTGGTGACCTAGTTTTTGGCCCCACATGACCCAATTTCGAACTCATCCAGATATCATGTAGACAAACACCCTGACCATTTTTCATGAAGATTGGGCCAAAACTGTGGCCTCTAGAGTGTTCACAAGGTTTTTCTAAGATTTTACCTGGTGACCTAGTTTTTGACCCTACATGACCCAATTTCGAACTCATCCGAGATATCATGTAGACAAACATCCTGACCAAATTTTATGAAGATTGGGCCAAAAACTGTGGCCTGTAGAGTGTTCACAAGGTTTTTCTTAGATTTGACCTGGTGACCTAGTTTTTGCCCACATGACCCAATTTCAACTCATCCGAGATATCATGTAGACAAACATCCTGACCAATTTATGAAGATTGAACTCATCCGAGATATCATGTAGACAAACATCCTGACCAAGTTCCATGAAGATTGGGCCAAAACTGTGGCCTCTAGAGTGTTCACAAGCAATTGTTGACGACGGACGACTGACGACGCATGACGGACACAATCACAAAAGCTCACCCGAGCACAAGTGCTCAGTTGAGCTAAAAAGGGGCTATAATTTGTATTTAATTCAGTCAAGAGTTATCTACCTTGATTGTCTGATGCTCCTGCACATATTCATAAACTTTCAAGTCAATACCATGAATGGTTATTGAGATATAAGGTTGAGATATAAGGTTGATAGAACTTTAACCAAAAGCTGCAACGCCTAGCCGACGCAAGGGTGCCTGTAATAGCTCTAATATTATTTGAATAGTCATGCTAAAAATGTAACATACCTCTTCATATAACTTTTGTAGTGAAGCAATCTTCCTGGGTGAGATGATAGACAAATTGATCCCCCTCTGAAATCAATATCCAAATTTAATACATTGTTTGTGCAACTAAGCATGTAATTACTGTTCATGACTGAAAACGTCAAACAACCTCTAAAATAATCCTTCAAAAAAAAACTTGTTTCCACCTTCAAAAAGAAATAATTGTCATTATAAGTGAATGCCTCCTTTTTATCCTTTAAATTAAAAATTCCCCACTTCTTTCATTTTAAAAATGCTATCATTGCATCATTAAATTCCATACTTATCATCATCATTATGACTGTGATGAATGCATGTACACTTGCACAATCTCATAGATCATCACCTGTCATCCTGCATCCCATTTTCAATATCCCTACATCAATGAATCACCAATAATCACTAATCAATTTATGATGGCAAGAATATTATGAATAAATCATTCATAAAATTTAAGTTATTATACAAAAGGTTAAGTTTCTGTTCTGTTTTGTATTCCAGCACTTTTAATGGTGTTAAACCCTAAAGGGTGGCCATGACCCATATCACTATGGTAACTTTATTGCTGAGACTTCACCTTAGCCAACATGTTGGCCAGCTGTTCACTGTAGAAGCCTGTGTAGCGACACCCCTCCATACTGGGCAGCTGGTAGGGAGGAGAGTTACAGACCAGGATGCAGTGACGCTCAAGAGATTTTCTGAAACAGATACATCAAACACTCCAGCAACACTCCAGTATCAGGCAGTAGCATTCAAGAATTGTAACAATGTGATAGTATTACTTTATACTGTGAAAATAAGTTTTGTGCACATATATTGTTTGAGATATATAAGCTAAACTTATTTTTCATGGTATGTATCATATAATATCAGGGAACAGTGTTATACCAGGTAATGACTTCAGGTTTGAAGAAACAAAAAGTTAAACCTTTAGATCATAGAAATTACCTGAAATCAGGGAGTGTAGGACAAAATTCCCCCCGCTTATTTTTACATAGGTGGACGATACCGAAATCAATCATCATATCACATGGTCTCAATAACATTTTAATGGATTGTATTCAAGTATGTATAACATTTTTAACCCAAAACTACAACAAAAAAGGTTTATTGAAATCTATACATCCATATTTTACTCTATACAGATTTGTGTTCATTGATACATGTGGGTCTCTGGGAAATTTTTGTGGTCATTTATTGATTTAACCATGGACAAGTACCCTAACCTCTCTTCATCAAGATATAAAATATTTTGTTTGAAATCATAATTTGAAGGTACAGTCATCATTAAAACTGGCACCAATAGCATCAGTGGTAATTTCTAGGAGTGTATGATAATGCCTGAATTAATTAATGATACTTAATGTTCATAGAAATAAATAGTTCAGCTTTATAAAAACAATGTTTTTCTTAGACATCAGTACATGTAATACATCTTTTGAGTCTTTTTACATTTTGTTTCAATCCTCACTCTCACAATTCAAGTACATATTCATTGGTCACAGTGTTATAGCCACAGTGGCTTATCATACAGGACAGAATTAACACTACCAACGGCCTATAACACTGCCTAACTTCTTCACTTATACACATTTCCATTTTAATTTCCTGTTTCAACACAGCTAAGCAGATTGCTACTTGACTTATTTGGACATGACAATAACTTCATGTGCTCAGGAAATGACTCAACACTCATAAGTGGGGAAGTTCATTGTTTGGGTTCTTCATCCCACAAATAGTAGATAGTAATTTGGAGAATTATTTTGTCTATGTCAGACAAACAGATACAGTGGCCACGCGATTCCTCAATGTGGCGATTCTTTGAAATATGCCGATGACTCAAACTGCAAGCTCAGTACCTTGATTTAGCCTTTCTTATTCTATATAAATTTCATGGGTCTTCAAACATGCGATTTTGGGTTCCTCGATCTCCATGTCTGGTCCCTAGATAGTATATCCAATAAAATATCTGGGTGATTACTCAACGTTTTTATAAACCTGTATCTCCATGGTAACCATATTCCACACCAGTGACCAACTGTCATTGAGACTTACACCTTTGCATCTATGGTATTGTCTTTGTATTCACACACCTAGAAACCTTATGTAAGCAAGTGACTTATGATATCTACATGGCCATGTGAAACGTATTTTTATCACCTACTGATGTCACAACCTGTCAATGCTCTGCCACATATTTAGCATTGGCTGCCTATTACATCTGTCAGCCATGGTAAACTTGGCTAGCACTTTATGGTTATAAGGATATAACATAAGAGGTACGTCGACCAGTCAAAATGCTGCTTACACAAATGAGTATGCGCTAATATGGAAAGGTTTGTCTAAGTACCATGAGTATGAGAATTTCTATTGGTCCAAAAATCATATTGGGGCTGTGATTAGTGGCATGGCTTTTCAAATAATCGATAACGAGCAAATGCAAACTAATAATCCCACGGACGATATATGGAGTAACAGAATGAGCACACATGGGTTTCTGACGCTGCCAGATAGTAAATAGTAATTAAAGTTTTTATCCTTCAATTATTAAAAAGGCCAAAAAAAGAATATATAGTTCTGTTCCTGGTCTCCAGCAAATAAAAAAGAAAGTTGGTAGGTCAGGATTTTACATGAAAAGTAAAAAGAAGGAAATATTTTTTTTAAAAGTGGAAAAGTAAAAAAATCTTTCGGGTCAGTCGTTGAAAAAGATGGTTGGTCTGGAGACTAGAAACGGAACTTGGGGGGGGGGGGGGGGGGCCCTAAGGATAATTCAAATATGAGGAAATGATGCAGATGAGTAAAATTAATGAGAAATAAAAGCCCTATTTAAATGCTTAGTGTGTAAAAGTAATGCTTTGTCGCTGTAGACATTCAACTTATTTCTTAAATAGTACTTATACTAAAAGCAAAGTTCATGTCATTTCCTTATTGGTAAAACATATTTATTGTTAAAAAGTACTTTTAAAAGGAAAACAAAACATAAAACTATTTATGATTTATAAAAACACTTAACATCTAGTTATCAGCTCATGTATACTTATCAAATTAGGACATCTAAATGATTCCTCCAATATGGTGATTCTTTCTAATTTTTTTACCTATCCCTTCTGACCTTGAGGAATCATGACACCACTGTATAGTCTTGCCTACCACGATACAACATGTAAATAAATAGCAGGATACCACACTGTCAAATTATCCTGAAACTTATCTTGTGGGCTGAGTGTCAAGCACAAGGGAGATATACCTGAACACAATTTTTAGCAACTATGGTATGTCACAGCCAGGGATGAAACCAACAATCTCTCAGTTACGGGGTGGACATTCAAGTGCCTCCAACTCTAGTACTAGTTGTGGTTGAGTTTAAATTTATAGCTTTTTTGAAAGAAATCTAACAAAAAACAAGAGCTGTCAGAGGACAGCACGCTTGACTATTCAAAATGCTTGTTGGTAAATCAAATGAAATCTGTTTCAATTCTTGCCCTTCACATACCCCATACATTATAATAGTCAAAAATGATATACCTTGATAGTCTGATACCCCTTAATATTTTTATGATGTCTAAAATCAATCCCATGCCTAGTTACTGAGACATAAGCACAATAACACTGTGCATGCAAAACTTTAACCAAAAATCCTAGTTAGAAAAGGGCCATAATTTGCATAAAATTCAGTCCAAAAGTTATCCTCCTTAGTTTTCTGATGCCCCTGAAGACACTCCTTAACCCTTTCCCTCATATAGACTCATTTTGACGCACTCAACAGGTACCACATAAAACCTGATCTGCAGAAAACCACAGTTAAACCTAACCAAATTTAATTGTAAAATCCTCATTACCAGACCACTGAGGAGCAGCGAACAGCATAAAACCTGATCAGCCTGCAAGTTACTCGCAGGCTGATCTGGTTTTATGCTGTTCGCATAGGTCTTTTCATGGTTTCCTCTATGAGGGAAAGGGTTAACTTTCAAGTCAATTCCACAAGCAATTTCTGAGATATAAGCTGGATAGTAGCTTGAATGCAAAAATTTTACCAAAATTCTAAGTTAAAAGGGGGTCATAATTTGTAATATATTCCATCAAGTGTTATATTCCTTTAAAGTATGATACCCCTAAACATATTAAAGATGTTTCAATTCAATCCCATGCCTGGATACTGAGATATAAACATGAAAGTACCTTGCATGCAAAACTTTAACCAAAATTTTTAAGTTAAAAAAGGGGCCCATAACTTGTAATATATTCCATCAAAAGTTATCTACCTTGCTAGTATGATACTCCTAAACATATAAAAGATGTTTAAAATCAATAGCATGCCTGGATACTGAGATATTAGCATGAAAGTAACTTGCATGCAAAACTTTAACCAAAATTTCTAAGTTAAAAAAGGGCAATAATTTGTAACATATTCCATCAAGAGTTATCTACCATGAAAGTATGATATCCCTAAACATATTAAAGATGTTTTAAATCAATCCCATGCCTGGATACTGAGATATAAGCATGATAGTATCTTGCATGCAAAACTTTTACCAAAATTTCTAAGTTAAAAAGGGGCCATAATTCATATTAAATTCAGTCAAGAGTTATCTAACTTGGTTGTCTGATGCCCCTGAACATATACTTTCAAGTCAATACCAGAAATGGTTATTGAGATATAAGGTTGATAGTAACTTGCACGCAAAACTTTAACCAAAAGCTGCAACGCCAACGCCGACGCAAGGGCGACTACAATAGCTCTCATATTCTTCGAATAGTCGAACTAAAAATGGAGGAAAAAGACATGCAATCTTGGAATACACATTTCTTGGAATACACACAGGGCTTTGTCACACTATAGCGATCCAAAATTTAATTACTGACAATAATTTGGCTGAAATCAATAGACTGTTGTTAATGATACAAGAGGGTGTAGATGTAGATTTTTGGAAAATGCTCAATGTGAAAAAGAGGGATAACTTTGTGAAATCAAAGGTCAGAGTTATGGGACATGATATGCAACCTGGAATTTGGAGTCTCAAAACATGTAATAAGCTTGAAATGGATATCAATAGGGCTTCAAAAGTATATCACCATTTTCTGCAATATTTCAAATCTATTTGTTGCCATAGAAACAACATTTCTTAATATAAGAACAAAATAAAATGATATTCATAATCTCCATATTGCCATTTATCCATGTTTACAGTTTCATGAAAATATTCCATGTATTTTTTAATTATCGCATGATCTAGTTTTTGGGGCCAACATCTTGGACAGACAGCAACCCTATAGTCGCCTCCATTGAACCAAGAAAACTTACAAGAATTAGATTCCTGTGTTAATACCTTTATACATTTTGTAGGTGGACAGTAAAAGTGGACCAAAGTCGTACCTGTCATTGTTGCGTTTCTCCTTGATGTCATCAAAGACATGCAGGGCTGTCCTCAGTCCCTCAGAGATGTGACTGTGACACTCACCACATCCACCTATAAACCTGAACAAACAGACACTTACAGCTTTCAGGAAAACATCATACCAACCAATCAACCAACTTTTTTTTTTACCATTCAAGGATCAAAAATCTACACTGGTCCAATTTGGTTATGATAAAAACTAACTATTAAAAACTTTGTTTCCATTTTTTTTTCAAAAAAAAAAAAGATTGCTTAGTAAATGCAATACTTTAATGAATGAAATTAGTTTTAGATGCAAGCTTTTTTGAAATTTGAATGTTGTTGTTAAACTTGTTTCATGAATCATGCCAGCACTTCATGTTTTAGCTGTCACAGTGGTTCTATTGTTGTTGCTTTTTTAAATAATTCAAAGGGCCACATCTCTGAAAATTATTTTAATATAAAGGGATATATTTATATGACAAGAGGACCATGATGGCCCTGGGATCGCTAACCTGAGAACCAGGTATTAGTGGGAGGAAAAGAAACAGCAAATATCTTATGATATTGTGGAAAATGGGCTCTGCCCTCTGCCAGCCATAAACCGAGTTAGTACTTTTGACCAAGAAGATTTTTTAAGTTTTTACTATATACATATAAGGAAAATGGGCTCTGCCCCCTGGCGACCATGTTTTTCAATGGATCAAAATAAATTGAACAATCTTGGTAGAGAGTGACCCAAGGAACATCTGTGCCAAATAACTTTGAAATCTGGCCACTAGTTTTGGTGGAGAAGATTTTCAAAGTTTTCATATGTTTTTTCTTTTTGTTGCCATGGCAACCAGAGTCTTGCATGGAATCAAATTCTTTAAATCACTATAAAAGGGCATCACCCAAGGAACATTCCTGTGAAGTTTCTATAAAATTGGCCCAGAGGATTAGGAGGAGATGTTGTTTTAGTTAAATGCTGACGACAGTAGACGGACACCGGATGCCAGACATTCATTGGTCACAATAGCTCACCTTCAGATATATCCCTAATACAAACGTAGTTGAGATCTTATGAACATAAACATATGTGTCCAAGTTTATTTTGAAAAATGCTAAATAATTGTGGATGCTATGGTGTTTACAATGTCACATATTACATGTACAAGTTTATGTAAGTTTTTCTACAAAACTTGTTCTCTAATCCCAAAGCTGTATCTATCTGATGCTTTGTTTATCTATAAATGCATATTTTTGAAATACATAATGTTAACACTTGATATTACAATTCTGTAAAAGTCAAAGGGCTTCAACTCTTGATACAACTGGTTCAATCCTGTCTGATACTCACTGTACATCATTAAGCCAGGACAGGAACTGGTGTGTACTGGTGGTCAGGTTGGAACTCCGCGTGGCTGAGTCTGGTGCTATGTCCGCAGAGAAAAACGTCACCAAGGCATAGAGAGAGCAACTGTACTGTATGGGAAGATACATAATACAGAATTAGGGGAATCCTGTGAATAAGGCAATTTCTAAAGGGACCATTCCTCATCAAAAAGCTTTCAAAATAGAATGCTAAACTATAAGTTAAATGAGAAATTATTCTAAGTTATAGCACTGTGTATAAAGCTAAACTGATTTAATCATTGATATGATGGGATGAAATATTTAGTTGAAATTTCTATTAAAAAAATGTCATTTTTACATAAACAAAAAAGAACAATAGGGTCAAGATGACCCTGTGTTGCTCACCTGAGTAAGATGGCTGTGTTAGGCATAATGACAAAAAATCTGGCATCTAAAGTGTTTTTCTAACATTTGACTAAGTGCCTACATTTTGATCCTACATGAATTTGCACTCAACAGGAACTCATGCAGTCATCATTCATATCAAGTTTAATGAAGACTGGGACAAAAATGTAGGCATCTAGAGTGTTCACAAGATATTTCTAAAATTTGCCCTGGTGACCTACTTTTTGACCCTATGTTGCCCAGTTTTGAATTCATCCGAGATAGCATAAAGACAAACATCCTGGCAAAGTTTCATGAAGATTGAGCCAAAAATGTGGCCTCAAGAGTTCAAAGTTTTTTAAGATTTACCTGGTGACCTAGTTTTTGACCCCATGACCCATTTCGAACCCATCCAAATATCATTAGACAAACATCCTGACCAACTTTCATAATTGGGCAGAGAGTTCACAAGTTTTTGTAAGATTTGACCTGGTGACCTAGTTTTTGACCCTACATGACCCATTATCGAACCCATCCAAGATATCATGAAGAAAAACATCCTGACCAACTTTCATGAAGATTGGGCCAAAACTGTGGCCTGTAGAGCGTTAACAAGGTTTTTCTAAGATTTGACCTGGTGACCTAGTTTTTGACCCCACGTGACCCAATTTCGAACTCATCACATATATCATGTAGACAAACATCCTGACCAACTTTCATGAAGATTGGGCCAAAACTGTGGCCTCTAGAGTGTTCACAAGCAATTGTTGACGACGGACGACGGACAAAAGGTGATCACAAAAGCTCACCCGAGCACAAGTGCTCAGGTGAGCTAAAAACAACAAAAAAACAGCAACATTACTCTGGCCTATTTTCAGTCTTTCAAATTATAAATAAAAAGTACTTTGAATGAAATTGTGAGACGTAAGACATGGCACACTGTACAATTCTCATACCTCTGGCATTTAATATTTCCTTAGTTAATCAAATAGGTAAAATGAGTGTTCGGCCCTCGAAGTAAAATGATATAATAGGCTTATAGCTACAAGATCCATTGTATGTGGAAAATAATTAAAATATTTCCAAAATTCAAGCCACTTGACTTTCTCCTTTACCGTTTCAGGTTATGCTTAACTAAATAATCAGACTCTTGGTCCTTTGACTCGACTCTGAAAAGTAACTTACATCATGACCATAATCTACAGGATCAGGTGGGCCTCCATTGAACACTCTGAAACAAAATGTTGGAGTATTGTCATCCTTTTAGTCAGCCAATTACATATGTAGTAAATACAGATCATGTACACTTGCAAACATTTAAAAATTATTCAAAACACATTATCTGACAAAATTAAAGACCACAAGCAAAACAAATTACTGACAACATTATGGTACTCATCAATCTTTCATCATTCTCAATCAGGAGTTTTAAGCATAAACTAGATTTCTTAAATTTAAATTCAAAGTTGGCAAAATTAACACCATTTATAGGAAGCATAGAAAATTTGTTACCCATGACTACGCTAAGACGAGGGCAATGTTCTGTAAACATCTGTATTAAAGCTAAGAATAGTAATTATTTAATTTCTGGCATGAAGAAAGGAAGATCTACACAACAAAAGAAAAACAGTTCCATAATTATGATGATCTAACATTTTAAGAAGATATTTCTAAATGATGACATCATTCAGTCTCTGCTGGTTCAAATCCCTGCTGGGTCGCTCTGATTTTTCATGTAAGGACAGAGTGACTAAAATTGGCATGACAGACATGTCAATAAGCAGTCAACAGAACCCTTGTAAATCCTCATCTTAAAACAAGAGGGCCAAGATGGCCCTGTGTCGCTCACCTGAGTAAGATGGCTGTGTTAAGCATAATGACAAAAAATCTGGCATCTAAAGTGTTTTTCTAACATTTGACTAAGTGACCTACATATTGATCCTACATGAATTTGCACTCAATTGGGAATTCATGCAGTCATCATTCATATCAAGTTTAATGAAGACTGGGACAAAAATGTAAGCCTGTAGAGTGTTCACAAGGTTTTTCTAAGATTTGACCTGGTGACCTAGTTTTTGACCCCACATGACCCAATTTCAAACTCATCCAAGATATCATGTAGACAAACATCCTGGCCAAGTTTCATGAAGATTGGGCCAAAACTGTGGCCTCTAGAGTGTTCACAAGGTTTTTTTTATAAGATTTGACCTTGTGACCTAGTTTTTGACCCCAAATGACCAAATTTCGAACTCATCCGCGATATGCATGTAGACAAACATCCTGACCAATTTAGAAGCCCTAGAGTAATTTTTTTCATGAAAATTGGGCCAAACACTGTGGCCTGTAGGGTGTTCACAAGGATTTTTCTAAATTTTGACCTGGTGACCTAGTTTTTGACCCCACGTGACCCAATTTTGAACTCATCTGAGATACCATGTAGCCAAACATCCTGATCAAGTTTCATGAAGATTAGGCCAAAACTGTGGCCTCTAGAGTGTTCACAAGTTTTTCTAATTTGACCTGGCCGTTTTTGAACTCATCCGAGATATCATGTAGACAAACATCCTGACCAAATCTATTGAAGATTGGGCCGAAACTGTGGCTTCTAGAGTGTTCACAAGATTTTTCTAAAGTTTGACCTGGCCTTTTTCCACGTGACCCAATTTCGAACTCATCCGAGATATCATGTAGACAAACATCCTGACCAACTTTCATGAAGATTGGGCCAAAAGCCCAAAATCTAGAGTGTTCACAAGATTTTTCTAAAGTTTGACCTGGTGACCTAGTTTTTGACCCCACGTGACCCAATTTCGAACTCATCCGAGATATCATGTAGACAAACATCCTGACCAACTTTCATGAAGATTGGGCCAAAAGCCCAAAACTGTGGCCTTTAGAGTGTTCACAAGCAATTGTGGACAACGCACGACGGACAAAAGGCGATCACAAAAGCTCACCCGAGCACAAGTGCTCAGGTGAGCTAAAAAGCTTGGATCTGGAAATGTTATCAACATGAAAGGTATCACCTCAGATGTGTTGCAAGACATTCCAGAGGTCAGAAATAAGGCTGACCTTAAAAAAATTCTTTGTTTGGAGTTACCCGACCGACTCATGAAAATTGCCACGACTCAACTTTTTTTTGGCCTTTCAAGTGTCTGATTTTATATTCTTGGTTAGATCAATCATATAAAGCAGTTGCAAATAAAAAAGAACTCTTAAACAACAGGTAATGTCTAGGTGTATAGCTGCTATAAATCCAAACTCAAACAACCACTAACACAAAACTCTTTTAAGTTTTGATAAGCGGCATCTCAAAGAAGCTGTCCCAGAGTTCAAAATGAAACAGCACATTAGCTTGTGTCAGTTTCACACCCTTTGAACTTTACTGAGCGCTGCAGTATGTTAATTTCTTCCAGTGCGTAGAGTGGATGTCACACAAGGTGAAATTGAAATCAGTGGAGATGACTCTTTTGCAAGCATTCCTTTCAGGATAATTGACAGCTTCTCACCCCATAATATATACACAGACTTCTACAAATCTAAGCATCCTGTTGACACTGCTTTTCCCCTGTACCTGAATCATATTGCACCTTACTGAGGTTTAGTTTATGTGCTGATAAGAATATGAGACACCATAGCCCTCTGTTCCCTTAATGCATGGGATACTTCAGAATGAAATAAGTAAAAGAAACTGGTAAGAAACACACAATAATTATTAGGTCTCCCAAACAAACTGTCTGATTGTTTTTACTCCGTTTCTTCTTCTTTCTTGTGCCAGCAACTTTGTATAGGCCATATCTCAGAGACCGCGCGACATATCTTTACAAAACTTCATATGATTATAGTCCTCAGTCAACTGTAGTGGTGCCACCCAGACTTTTGTAAATGGGGGAGTCCCTGGGCGTCAGGCCCCACCCCCTCAAAGATGGCATTTTGCATAAAAAATGTATTTTGGTTAAATATTTCAAATTTTCAACCTTGAATCATATATTTTTACCTCATAATGAGAAGAATTGCAAAGTACTACTTTTGTGTCCCCCAAGGTCACCCAGAGGTCACGCCCCATCCCTTCAATTTTACTTATGACCTTTCATCTCAAAAAATGTTCAGATCCCCACCCCTAAACCATATATATATTCTTGTTCATCATGAAGAGATGGATTGATTGGTACTTCTTTTATGGTCAGGCCCCACCCCTATTTTACTTAACTATATCTAAAAATGTTCAGATCCCCACCTAAATTTTTTTTTTTTCACATGAGTCACTAAGAGGTCAGGCCCCCACCCCTTATTTTACTTATAACATGATATCTGAAAAACTGTTCAGATCCCCACCAATAAATCATATATATTCTTGTTCCTCATGATGAGACAGATTGAATGGTACTTCTTTAGTGTCCCCGGGAGGTTGGGGTTCAAAAACCATTGAGATCCCCACCCATAAACAATATATATATTCTTGTTCCTCATGATCAGATGGACTGAAGAGTACTTCTTTGATGTTCACATGGGTCACAAAGGGTCAGGCCCCACTCCCTCAATTTTACTTGTGACCTTATCTCTCTAAAACAATTCATGTGTGATTGTCTAAGGAGAAACTTCGTTTGGGAGACTTAGTGACAGTTCACTGTTACAATTATACTACTATTACTTGTTTAATTTTTTTGTCACATAAACACATTTATGAGAGACAGCAATATTAGTTAATAAACAATATTAGTATTTGATTAATGAATTTAATCATGTGGTAGGTTCACTTTAGTATAAGTTATAAGTTTCCATATGAAAAAATAAAATTACCTACCTACCTACCTAAAAATATGTGGGTCGTGTAACTCCATACAAAGAACTTTTTAAGGTCAGCCTAATCCCTTAACTCACACTGGACAGTTTGAAGTGATGAAAAGTTGTACAACAGAAATTACCCACAAGCAGTGCCATATGACCCATCCTTTGTGATACAATGCAAATTCTTAATGTATCCATTATTTTTTAATTTAATCTGTACCTTCTTATTCTTGATATTTGCTCTTTTTTTCTTAATTAATACTGACATTATTGCAGCTTGAAACGCATGTGAGATATATGGCATCTATAGAAAATAAAAAGTGCAAATACTTACTCTAAAGTGGGTTGGATGTAGTTTGTTTTAAGATCTTCTATGTAGGCACTTAGATTAGCCGTCCCCTCAACAACAAAAACTACGTCGACTGGTGGGCTATCAAAAGCAACCATTTTTTTAACTTAATAGAGTGTCAAGTTCTTCAACGTTTTCGCCAAACGTATAAAATTACGTCAGTTCAATTTTTAAACCATTTTCTGAAAACAAACACAGGCTATACTCATGCTAGTCTAACTCTCCGGATAAATAATTGTAGAAAAATAAGAGCGACTTTCATATAAAGTCTGTTTTAAGTATCTTTAAAACGCATGTTATATGAACATATGATATCCTTAACGTAATTTTCTGAAGAAAAAAAATAAAACCACTATTCATCTCAACTGCGCATGCACATCAGTGTAAATCGCACTATCTCTGACCCGATATGCGCAAACAAAAGGAAGGTGTAATTGACGGATCCGTCGGAAGGGTTACGGACCCATCCCTAAGTAAGTTTTATTTCACATCACTTTGAACACCTAAAAATATAATTTTGAAGGAGGTTGAGTGAGCTTAATGCAAATGAATAATTTTGTTATTTTGATTCAATTGATTTCGTGTAAATTTACGTTGAAAGCGGCTGTTCCGACCCCAATATTTTTTTTTTTAAAATGATTGAATATGACATATGGGCCACTGCTCCTATAACCTTTTTTCATTTCAGGTCACACTGAAAAATAAAAAAACAACATGTGAAAGGAGGATTGATTACCTTTAAACAAATATATAAATTTGATAGTTTGATTCAAGCAATTTTCCGTAAATAAAGTTTCTGGACAGAATATTTAAAAAATGGTCGAATTTTACGTATAGGCCACGGATCCTATCACAACTCTTTATTTCATGTCACATTGAAAAAGTAAAAACACCAAGATAAAGGAGAGTGAATTAAATGCATATATAACTTTGATATTTTAATGTTGGAAACGGCTGATCCGAATCAAATATTTTACCAAATTTGGTGAAATCAGATAAAATTATATAACATGATTTTTAACAAGATATTAATTATAAAAAGATATCTAGGTATTTATATCACTGAAGCTTTGTTATTCAATACAAATCCTTATTATTATGAGGAATAAACAATAAAATTGTCTTATAAACACAGAAATGAAATTCAAACTTATGCTACCGTTGATAAGTCAATCTGCCCGATGCTAAGCAGATGCACTTTACAGCTCCTGTCAGCTTACCCACGTGCCCATTAGCACTCGGTGCATTACGGTCAATGTAATCTTTTTACTCGTTGCGGACGAATGTACATTTAGTCCATAAAAAGAGCTAGCAGACGGCTCGCTTGTTACATCATGTTTAGGTTACTTTTGAGTAATACAATTTATTTATTTATTTATTTATTTATTTATTTATTTATTTATTTATTTATTTATTTATTTATTTGTTTGTTTGTTTTGAAATGACGATATAATAAGAATAATCATATGAAATTGCTTTGCAAAGCGAGTATTACCACAATCTTTTAACCCCAAGAATATCTTGGCTTTCACAGTTTGGTTTGTAATTAAGCCGATGCAGCAATTAATAACTCTTTTAAAAAGTAATCTGTATAAAACTTTTGATGCTATCTGTTCATAAAAAACAACAACAACAACAACAAAAACAAACAAAAAAAAAAAAAAAAACACATGCAATAAAATATTCCTTGTTATGGCCTCACCTCATTTCAACATATGTGAAATAAAATATGTTTATACTAATACAATATGAAACAACACTTGCAAGTATTGAACAACAAACAAATTTTAGCCAATTCAAAAAGGTAGCCTATTTGGTTATAATACTGGGGTCAAGACTTAAATAAAATCGGTTGGTGGTTAAATAATAAACTGGGCAAGCCTTCCTTTTCAAACAAAATTTTATTCTTTTCGCCCCGTCAGGACGGAATAGAAAGGCCAGGGTAGTCTTCATAAATGTGGCAAGTATATGAGGACGGTTTCTTTTTATTTGTTATATAATGACGCTTACTCAATCACTGCATGGGGATTATTTGCTGTTTTTCCTGATTATTCATTATCAACCCAATAAAGATATTTATTGGGATTGTCAATTTTCTTAAGGAAAAATTTAAATATTAGACTCTAGAATTAGAAAAAGTATGAAAATTGAAATTTATTAACCTTAAAACTGCTATATAATGACGGTATCAAATTTATCTTAAACAATATATACGCTCCAAACACGTATTGTACTTTTTTTCAACATTAATATTCACGACTCAACTGAGACAAAAAATCACATATTATTAATGGCGATGATAATTAAGTATTAAATCCTGAAATTGATTGCAATAATTATAAATCTTTAATGATAATGTTAAGGCGAGAAATAAACTGTTATCGAGAAAACAAATTTAGGAGATTCATTCAGAGAATTCCATTAAAACAAAACAAAGAAATAAACATGGCTAAGACTGCTTCCTTTACTGCAAGGTAGATTTTTTATTTATTTATTTATTTATTTTTTTTTTTTTTTTTTATTTTGTGTGTGTGTGTGTGTGTGTGTGTGTGTGTGTGTGTGTTAATAACTAATGTCCTTTTGAAGAACTTAAAAAAATGCAACATTGATATAAGTTACAAATCGGATTACTCTACGATTTTCTTAGAACAGTGGTAACGGAGAAGATTTATCATTATTTAATAATGCCTTATTAAAAATATCAACTACTGGTATGTAAACTGTATAAAGATAGATGACGTTATACAATAATATTGTTTACCAGTATACAATATAATTAAGATAGTATAAACATAATTGACAAAAAAGCATGGAATTTGTAATTTATAATCAAATTTAAAAATCATAATGTCGAAAGTATAAACATAACTGAAAAAAAAAAATGGATTTTGTAATTTATCATCAAATTTAAAAATCATTAAGTTGAAAGAAGAAATTTTAGAATTAGAATCAAATTTAACAAATAACACTAGTAACCAAGGACATGACTTGCAAGGCACTCCCATAAATATGACTTACAAGGAATACCAAGGAGATGACTTACAAGTCACTTACAAAGACATGACTTACAAGTCACTTACAAGGACATGACTTACAAGGCACTTACAAGGACATAATTTACAAGGCACTTACAAGGACATAACTTACAAGTCACTTACAAGGACATAATTTACAAGTCACTTACAAGGACATGACTTACAAGTCACTTACAAAGACATGACTTACAAGGCACTTACAAGGACATAATTTACAAGACACTTACAAGGACATAACTTACAAGTCACTTATAAGGACATAATTTACAAGTCACTTACAAGGACATGACTTACAAGTCACTTACAAGGACATGACATACAAGGCACTTACAAGGACATAATTTACAAGGCACTTACAAGGACATAACTTACAAGTCACTTACAAGGACATAATTTACAAGTCACTTACCAAGGACATGACTTACAAGACACTTACAAGGACATGACTTACAAGACACTTACAAGGACATGACTTACAAGACACTTACAAGGACATGACTTACAAGACACTTACAAGGACATGACTTACAAGACACTTACAAGGACACGACTTACAAGACACTTACAAGGACATGACTTTCAAGACACTTTCAAGGACATGACTTACAAGACACTTCCAAGGACATGACTTACAAGACACTTACAAGGACATGACTTACAAGGCACTTACAAGGACATGACTTACAAGGCACTTCAAGGACATGACTTACAAGGCACTACCAAGGACATGACTTACAAGGCACTAATAAGGTTACTTACGAGGCACTTCTAAGGACATAACTTACAAGACACTTGCAAGGACATGACTTACAAGGCACTTACAAGGACATGACTTACAAGGACTTACAAGGACATGACTTACAAGGCACTTACAAGGACATGACTTACAAGCACTTCAAGGACATGACTTACAAGGCACTTACAAGGACATGACTTACAAGGCACTTACAAGGACATGACTTACAAGACACTTCCAAGGACATGACTTACAAGACACTTACAAGGACATGACTTACAAGACACTTACAAGGACATGACTACAAGACACTTACAAGGACATGACTTACAAGACACTTACAAGGACATGACTTACAAGACACTTACAAGGACATGACTTTCAAGACACTTCCAAGGACATGACTTACAAGCACTTCCAAGGACATGACTTACAAGACACTTCCAAGGACATGACTTACAAGACACTTACAAGGACATGACTTACAAGACACTTACAAGGACATGACTTACAAGACACTTCCAAGGACATGACTTACAAGCACTTCCAAGGACATGACTTACAAGTCACTTACAAGGACATGACTTACAAGACACTTACAAGGACATGATTTACAAGACACTTACAAGGACATGACTTACAAGGCACTTCCAAGGACATGACTTACAAATGCACTTACAAGGACATGACTTACAAGGCACTTCCAAGGACATGACTTACAAGGCATTTACAAGGACATGACTTACAAGGCACTTACAAGGACATGACTTACAAGGCACTTACAAGGACATGACTTACAAGGCACTTACAAGGACATGACTTACAAGGCACTTACAAGGACATGACTTACAAGGCACTTACAAGGACATGACTTACAAGACACTTACAAGGACATGACTTACAAGACACTTTTAAGGACATGACTTACAAGACACTTACAAGGACATGACTTACAAGAAACTTCCAAGGACATGACTTACAAGACACTTACAAGGACATGACTTACAAGGCCCTACCAAAGACATGACTTACAAGAAATTTCCAAGGACATGACTTACAAGGCCCTATCAAACACGAGGGAGATATACCAGTTCTATTTTTAAAGACTTTATTATATTGCGAATTGGGATCGAACCCACAACCACCCACTTACGCAACAGATGCACTAACCACTCGGCTACATTCATTTTAATTTGTCTGTTGTAAGTATGCACATTGATTTATTAACATGACAATCAACGATTTTAAAAGAAAGTGTCACATCGCTTTTCCTTTTAGGAGTGTGGATGTTAAAATCATGTTAATGTTACTATGTAGACGTATGAAAAAAAAATAGATGAATAAATTTATTATGGATGCTTGCTGTATCTACGAAAAAAAATCTCTATCGCTTCCGTCGAAGTTTCGAATTTCTGTAGAACAGCGCAGATAATTATAATCATCAGAGACATAAAATGTTACACAGCTTTACGAAATACCGCACTTTAACACGTTACAAATCACTACAACACAAATCTTCAAAGGTAATCATGTAAAATGGTTGCTATCTGATTGATTTCCTGAATTGCGTCTCGCAGTGTGGTCGATCAAAAGATCTCAAAAGAAATACAACAAAAACGTAACTAAAACAAAATAACCATATCAATATTATTTTGCTTCATATATCATTTCGAAATGTTCGTGAATACGAATGGAATTCGAAATAATCGCTTTGATCTCCAATTTTGTTTCTGGGTCTCGTCGAAGTCTCGGGCACGCGTGCGATTTCAGAAAAACGATATGGGTAGAGGAAAAATCTGCGCATCTCTTTTATTTATAGGTCTCTGTTACCATCTGTTGCTGGGCAGAAATCTATATCAACAATCAGTTGAACTTCAATATCAATCACTTTTTTCGCAGTTTTCTAAATATAAGTATTTCATTGGCGTGTAAACCTATAGGTACGTTGCTGTATGTTGTAAGTATTTTTTTTTTTTTTTTATGTATTTGGCAGTGCGTTCAATGCATCCGGTAGTGATTGGAATCAGTCGAAAAAATATTCGTCGATTAATCAGAGACAAAAGTCACTGATTAATTGATTAATCATGATTAAATACCAAATATAGCATGTTTGGAGTAAATGCCTATTAAAACTCTCTTACTTTACAACATGAAAATAAAGTATTCTGTACTATATAGGTTATATAGATATGTATTACGTATAGATGTTAATTTCTCAAATATTCAAATACATGTATAAACATTGAACCGAGATAAAGTATAAGAGGTTACAACCAGAGGCCAACGATGTGCAAAGTGCAACTTTGGAAGTATCAATTTATCAAAATTAATGAAATTACCCAATCAGATGCGCGTTGAAATATTAACAACACCCCCTTTTTTGGTCAATAATTCGTCAACGAATTATTATTGTCGTCATCGTCACGTCAACCAGTAGCTTGTCACTGATTCGTTGACTTTATGATTAATCAGCTCACCACTAGCATCCGGTCGCTTACAATCAGCTAAGGAGTTGTATTCAGACCAATTACCATGCTGTTCACGTTCCCCTTATGTTGTACGTACATGTAGGTTTATGTGAACATCGTGGTTTATGACACTGATCGGTTTCATAACTCTCTCTCTCTGAGCACGTGAACATTGTGGTTACGGAATGGTATATAGGGACTTGTTCTGACTGGTGGATTAAATAGGTTATACAGTAGTAGTAACCTAAGGGTTCCAACTCTTAGTGTTAGCAGTGGTGTTTGGGACTGATTCTTGATTAATGATTAATCTGTGACTTTAATACTAATATATGTATTTGCAAACTGTTATTTCATATACAGACTGTACTAAAAATTGATATCAAAATTTGAATTTCTTTGTTATTATTTGATCATTCTCGCAGTTAACAAGTCAGTTAAAGGATTGTGTATGATACTCTTTACCCATATTCTTTACTCTGATCCTCCTCTGTCTCCCATCTTTTTGTTGAACAGTTACGGTAACTTTTCTCCTTCCATTACAACTGACAACATCATTCAATGCCAAATTCGTTGTCAACAAATCTTTGTCAGACACTTCAGTCTAATCGTAAACATCTGAATTTTGGGGTAGAGTAGATCTTAATTGTTTTTTAACATTTGTTTGATTTTAACATTGACTCTATATACCATTTTTAAAGTCCGTGTTTTTCAGCATGCAAATAGCATTTACTTTATACTGGAGTGAAACAACAACAACAACAACCATTACATCTTGTCATAATTTTATTGTGTTTTACATGAACATAATACATCAAAATATATATAGGACACTATTATACAAAACACAGGAATGGTACTTTAAAGTTTTTTTTTTTTTTTTTTTTAAATTAAGTCTCTGAATGACAATGGGTCCGATCTATACACATAGTCTTAATAAAATTTCTGTTGAGCTAGCAACACTTATCCTATAGCACAAATAGAACCAATTTACAAAGATACACTTAAATGTTAAATTAAGTGAGCTAAAAATAGATATACTTCCATGTGAATAAATACCTGACCTTTACTTTTAACTCAAGTTGAGTTATGCATATATATGGCCTTCACATTGCCGTGTTTCTATATGCCATCATAAATATGATTTATTTTTAGGTGTTAATAGCAAGATATTATAAATACTCTTAAATAACAAACAGAGATTCTTATGTGTATTGTTAGCATTTTCTTGCAGCTGTGTAGAAATATGTGAATACAAACATTTTTACATCATGATACTCTCTCCAAGGGAAACAACAAGAGACCCAAGATCCCTAATCCGTGTATCACCCTGCAGGTGAATTAGGAATTGACAAAGTTAATTCTACAAAATTTGACCATGTGACTTTGATCCTAATTACATACGACTAACTGTGCCCTCTGAAAGTCTCATGTTCAACAGAATCATCTTTGTTTCATCATTTTTTTTTATGAGCTACAGCAGCATTTTACCGATACATTGTACTTTGACCAGCAGTTTCAACTATATTCTAACATTTTGGTGGAGGGTCACGAGGTTATATCAAATAAAATCAAATATGACAACTTTTTCAAAATTTTTTTTTTTTTCAAAATAAAATAATTCTGGTTGCCATGATTTTTCATAGTTAATTTCAGCAACTTCTGTGAAGAATCTTCCAAACAATGTTTAATCATAGTATGCCTTGTGGTTTCTTAGGAATGTCATTTAAAGCAAAAAGTTGATAATGTACAGGCATGTTGGACAAGAATGGACACAGGGTGATCCTATTAATTCATATGGAGCACATTGTACTATTAAGGTGGGCTAAAAATCAGAGAATAAAATATACAAGTATTACAAAAGATCACTTCAAATATATCAAATATTAACAGTTTTAATTAAATAATGCACAAAACTACATTAAAAGTGTTAAATTACACAACATTTCAAGACATCCACCCATACATGTTTAGACAAGTTAAATCTAATAAAATTACATTGCACACAAGTTACTAAATAGATATTGCATATGTTAATTAATTTTTCAAAATTTAAAAAACAATATCTGATCCAGGGAAAACATACGTAAAGTTAAGGATTTAAATGTTGTAAATGATTTGATGTATAAATCATATATTTTTGATGAAATATATTGACTTGACTATTTGAGTTTACCATGGCTTTGACAGTATTTCAATCATATAGCGACGTCCAGCTAATTACAGGTGGAGGAAGACCCCATATGCACAGAGGCATCCGGGTAGAACCACCGACCTACCGCAAGCCAGCTGGAAAGCTTCCTCACAGGAAAATCCAAATTACCCTACAGGATTCGAACCCAGAAATATAGTGATATTGTATAAAAAATATGGTAATTGGGAAATAAGTGTGTAGGCATTTTAATGGAGAATCTTATTCAGTTGATACATATAGAGATTTTTTTATGCATGAAACAATAACATATACTTGTATGATGTTCTTTCTATTTCTGTAAGTAGAAGTTTATTGTTTTGATTTGTATACATAAGTTTGTGGAATTTAAATAATAGGGAATTAAAAATGCATGTAGACCTGTAAACATCTGATATATCATAAATGTACAGAAACATTCTGTTTGTACGGTGGTCAGTAGGATGGCTCTCCGACTTACTGCTTTCAAATGACGGGAAAAATAAAGTGCTAAAACTAACATAAAACATATGATTCCAACTTAAAAGATTTCAATGGTCTTAAAATGCTTCCAAATCCTCACTTCTAGATAAATTGTATTATTCCCATTTGTTCTATATTATCTTGTATTCCCTAAATTAAAATGTGCAAGAAAAGAAATTAAAAAAGTCAACATTTCTAATAACATATACAGTGAACTCTGGATATAATGACATCCGTTATACAGGAAATTTTGCAGATCAACATTAATTATCTAGGGAAGAATTGAAGTTTCGTTTGAGATTGTATTGAATTGAAATAAATGACTTCCCCCAAAAATATCCGTAACTTATATTTAGTGTAATAAGAAAATATACATCATTTTTTCCAAAAGGTTACCTCCCCTGCTGTAACGTTTGTTGTACTCATGGTGAAATAGGTATATAAAAGGACAACTGGAGAAAATGGTGTCAAAGCAGAAGGTATGCCAACTAAACATCACAGCCAGAACATTGATAAAACATGTTGTGTTACTTGTAACTGTTTACAATTATTGACTACATAAAAGATAACAAAACACAGAAAGTCATGAATGACCTCTGTAATACATAATTACTTATTTTGGGCACAATGAAAGACATTAAATAAACAGTTAAAACAAGACTTGTAGTATTTCAATATAAATTAACACTATTTTGAGTGTCAATTCATTATACTGACAATTTCAATATATGGACATTTTTTTCTGAAAACATGTAGGGTAGTTATATCATGAGTTCACTGTATACCAAAATTTATTTTGAACACATTTAACAAATTATAAAAATCAAACACAAAAAATACACAAAGTTACATTGATTGTGTTGTTAAATATTTGTTCCACAATGTCATGGATTACAACAAACATAATACCCGACACATCTGTCATGCATCTTTGAAAAGGAAAGGAGTTCTTATTTATTTAAAAAAAGATTCCTAACAGGTTACAATTCATCTTTGGACCCACAGTGGGGTGTATCCCCTGACAACACATGGATAGCTTTATTTTCAAAAACTTCAACCGTACTGGTTGTTGGGGAAACCACATTGTTTATGAATGCCTTGGCCACCAAGTCTATCGGAATAGTAATGGCCGTAGGGAACATTTTGGCCACAGGCTTCAAAACAAATCTGGCCACTGCTTCCATTGGGCGCTTCTCCTCTCGGTCAACAAGCAATACACTGTACAAAAAAAAAAAAAAATTAAAGAAAAAAGTAAATTTGCAACATACAAAATCATACAATAGCTGAATATGAAAAGAACATGTTTTTAATAATATGTGAATAAAATAATATCATTCAAGCAGTTAAAATTTTATTTATTTCCTATCAATTATGAAACAAGTTCTCTCAACTAATATAAATCATCTCTTGATGGTGCTGTTTAACATGTGGCTATCACTGTGAAAGGAATTAAAGAACTCAGAGAAATCCTTTGAGTCAGGACAGACAACAACAGTGCCCCCTTAAATATGTGACGAGGAATCAAACAAGAGGGCCATGATGGCCCTGGATTGCTCACCTGGTATCATTAGGCTATGTAAAATCAAGTGACCCCTGGGGCAGAGCCAATTTTGACCCAAGGGTCATGATATGAACAAACTTGGTAGAGGTCTATTAGCCCATGTTACATACCAAATATCTAAACTCCAGACCTTGTGGTTTTTGAGAAGAAGATTTTTCTAGTTTTTTTCCAAAATAAGTCTATGTAAAATCAGTGATCCCTGGGGCAGGGCCAATTTTCACCAAATATCTAAACCCAGGCCATGTGTTTTCTAGTTTTCTAAAAGGAAGAATTTTCAAGTTATTTCTATATTAGCCTATGTAAAATCAGGTGACCCCTATGGTGGGGCCAAATTTGACCCCAGGGTCATGATTTGAAAAGTGGTAGATACCCAGTAGACAATGCTACATACCAAATATCTAAATTCCAGGCCTTGTGGTTTCTGAGAAGAAGTTTTTTTTCTATATTAGCCTATGTTTAATCAAGTGACCCCTGGTGCTGGGCCAATTTTGACCCCAGGGCCATGATTTGAACAAACTTTGTAGTGATCTACTATACAATGCTGCACACCAAATATCTAAACCCCAGGCCTTGTGATTTCTGAGAAGAAGATTTTTCAATTTTTTCCTGTAGCCGGGTACAGGTATTTGGTGATAAATCAATAGGCAATAAGACATGAGTGATTCGATAGCTCAGTGGTAGAGCGCAGGAACGGTAGTCCTGAGGCCCTGGGTTCGAGTCCCGGTCGAGCCATGATTTTTTCACCACCTGTTACATTTGGCGCCCAACGTAAATAACCTACTGTTTGATATGGCTACTGCTACGGCACCTCAAAGAATTCGGGACGAATTCTAAATTTGGAGGGGGAATATGTAGCCGGGTACAGGTATTTGGGGATAAATCAATAGGCAATAAGACACGAGTGTCTCAATAGCTCAGTGGTAGAGCGCAGGAACGGTAGTCCTAAGGCCCTGGGTTCGAGTCCCGGTCGAGCCATGATTTTTTCACCACATGTTACATTATATGTAGTAGAGGTATAAAATGGCACTTGTACTATCTTGTCATAGAGCTAGCTTTTGTGGCGATGTGGTAGAGTGTCCGATTTGCATACCGAGGGTCCCGAGTTCGATACCAGCTCGGGACAGTAGGATTTTACTGGGTTACATTTGGCGCCCAACGTAAATAACCTACTGTTTGATATGGCTTCTGCTTCGGCAACTCAAGAACTTTTCACAGTGTTCTTTGTCTCAAAGAATTCGGGACGAATCCTAAATTTGGAGGGGGGATATGTAGCCCGGTACAGGTATTTGGTGATAAATCAATAGGCAATAAGACATGAGTGTCTCGATAGCTCAGTGGTAGAGCACAGGAACGGTAGTCCTGAGGCCCTGGGTTCGAGTCCCGGTCGAGCCATGATTTTTTCACCACCTGTTACATTCCTATATTAGCCTATGTTAAATCAAGTGACCCCTGGGGCGGGGCCAATTTTGACCCCAGGGTCATGATTTGAACAATCTTGGTAGAGAGTCATAAGATCATTCTACATACCAAATATCTAAACTCCAGGTCTTGTGGTTTCTGAGAGGAAGATTTTTCAAGTTTTTTTCCTATATTAGCCTATGTTAAATCAAGTGACCCCTGGGGCGGGGCCAATTTTGACCCCAGGGTCATAATTTGAACAATCTTGGTAGAGAGTCATAAGATCATGCTACATACCAAATATCTAAACTCCAGGTCTTGTGGTTTCTGTGAAGAAGATTTTTCAAGTTTTTTTCTATATTAGCCTATGTTAAATCATGTGACCCTTGGGGCGGGGCCAATTTTGACCCCAGGGTCATAATTTGAACAATTTTGGTAGAAAGTCATAAGATCATGCTACATACCAAAAAACAAAAGGCTAGACCTTGTGGTTTCTGAGAAGAAGATTTTTTAAATTTTCATTTTTAAAATCTATTTTTAGCTCCTGTGACCTAGATTTTTGACCAATCAAAATAATTTTAACACCTTTGGTAAAGGGCCCCATAATGAACATTCCTGTGAAGTTTTATCAAAAGCCAGTGAGTAGTTTAGAAGGAGATGTTGTTTAAAGAAATTGTTGACGACGGACGCATGTACGGACTACGGACAAAAGGCGATCACAAAAGCTCACCATGAGCACGTTGTGCTCAGGTGAGCTAACAAGGGACAAACTGGTGAAAAGCAAAGTACATAAACACTGCAATATTCAAGCAATCAAAAATAAAGCCAGGGCTTATGCTGTTGGTGCCAAAGCTCTAAATGGAATAAATTTATAAAACTTACACAAGATTTTCATTTAAACACATTGCAAATTTGCATGAACTTACAAACAACACCTAAACCTAAATGTATAATTGCTCTTTCCAAAATCTGCGGAAATAGCTGCATGTTTGCAAATGTGGTTTCAATATATATGTATTAGCAGCATTAATTCTTCTCAAACTAGAGATCTGCAGACCTGATTTAATATCAGTCCTGGTCAACTGTGTACCAAGGACTATAAACTATGTCCCTAAGTTCGGATAATGATTGCTTTACAAATGAGGATGCTTGACTGTACACAGTAAAATAAGTTTCAGGGCCAAAACTTCTTACCTCGAGACCCAATAGTACCCATTATTAACATTATGTTCAAGTTTCATGAAGATTGTTTAACACATTTGTGTAAACAATGTGAAATATGTTATTGTTTTATAAATAAAAAGCTTTAACAATTAGCCTTTTCTTCCAGTATCAGCTATAATCAGACTTGTCTAATATAGTATGGCCTTTAACATTCTCCCCATCTTTGAAGAAGAAAACAAATACAGATACTAGAATGTAATCAAAGTGTAATCTAGAATTTTTTTAATCTCTCAGTCATAACTTCTGATTTAGTCAAATAAAAGCCACTTCCAAATTCATCCACTGACATTGTGTCCAGTTGAGCTAAAAAGGTTAAAAGGAATTGATATAATCACATTAAAATAGAAAATTAAACGTGCTGATGATGCTAGTATTGGAGATTTCAGGGAGGCTTAATAGATGTATTCTGTCCCTTTGTGAAAATGTTTGTGAGCAGTTGACTTTGTCATTACTGGAAAAAATCCTTCTACAATGGGTAAAGATAAGGGTTATATTTTGTATCGAAACTGGTACAATGTAGTAGTCAATCAGTCAAGACAGAAATATAACTGAAACATAAAAAACACTCACGCTGGTCTAAAAATAGAGAGTCTTTCAAAATGCATAACTTTAAGGGCTTCTTCCACTTTTCCCTGTAAAAATAATATAAGTATAAAAAATATAATTACATTGTTAACTATGTGCATCCATGAGTTAGAAAGTATACCAGTAAGAAATATTATCTTTTTAACTTCATGTAGCTACTTTAGTGTTGATTGGGAAACAAGTTCTTACAACTTTTACAAATATAATAAAAAACAGTGATGTGCCAAAAGTGTTTCACGTTTTGATGATGTTGTTTACTGATTTTGTAACAAATATGGTTAAGTAAAACCTCACATAAATGAAAACTTAAAACTCTTGCTTAGTTTTGATTGTGTGCTGCACTTGGCCAAATCAGATTTTAATGATCCTCCAAAACTTTTCAATAATGTTCAAGTCTGGTGACTGGGATGGCCATTCAAGACATTGAGTATGATATTGTTATCATGTTTCTATGTTCTGGCTCTTTTAGACATATGACAGGGGCAGTCATCATTCTGAAACATACAGGGGCTATTACTAAATATTTTGCAACCACCTGCTGCAAATGACTATTTAACAAATTGATATATTTGTATTTAAATTTCATTCAATAGGTGTCAGAATTTCAATCCCAAACGGAAATTCAAAACTTTGTCAGACTTGGAATTCGCATTTTTGTTCTACCACTTTGAGGGATTTTTTATATACTTTCACAATCTGTATAGTGTTTAAGAAATTTTGACACTGTTGACTAATCATATCCTGGAAATTCCCAGTGTACCATACTTGTAAGTATTTTTATCTTTTTTATGGTTATCGCCCTCTCAAACAAAAGCACAAACATACTTTTTATCAGCATGTCAAGAAAAACGTGAAACACTTATAGTTCATCACTGTACCTTGCCCTCTGCAAGGATCAAACTCTAGATCCTTGGATCCATAATCAATGATCCCTACCACTGGGCCACAACTCTCTATGCCTGACTAGGGTTGGATAACAAAACAGTATGATACCGATACTTACGAAACAATGCAATACTCTTAATGATACTGATACCAATACTTTTAAAGTGTGTTAAGGCAGTTTTTAAGTATTCATCATATTTATGTGCATCTAGTGTTGTGATATGATTATATATATACATATGTTTATGTGGATTTGTTTTATATTTTCCTATATAAAATAAATGATAATCATTGTATCTTGCTATCTATATAAACTGAAGTTTCGAAACATTTTAACATACTTATATGTCTTTATTGCAATGTAAAATCAATGTAGATCATTTAAATGTTTATTTAAATAATGATAAAAAAATTTAGCAACAACTGTCGATTTAATGAATGCAGCTAGTATTTATGTATAGAAATAATAAGGAAATACCACTGACAATTATTTTTCTATAGGTATGACAATCCTTTAAAGACTGGCTGTCAATTTAATAAGTTAATTCTCACATATTTTAAATGACCAAGATCACATTTGCGAAGAATGTAAGTCTTACTTTTACTTCTGTGTACAGCTGGCTACTGTTCGGGTTAGCTCCATATGTTGACATGAACTGGAAATGTTTGGTCCCACCAGCCTTTGCTAGTTCAGCAGCTGTTAACACATAATCATAGTCCACTCGCCTGAATCCTTTCTGCAGATATACAAACAATATTCAACTGATAATAATTTAATCAAGAGCTGTCAGAGGAAAGCACGCTCAACTATTCAAAATGCTTGTTGGTGAATCAAAGGAAATCTATTTCAATTATTGCCCTTCACATACCCTGTATATAATAATAGTTAAAACTGATATATCTTGATAGTCTTGATACCCCTTAATATTTTTATGAAGTCATGCCTAGTTATTGAGACATAGGCATAATAACACTGTACATGCAAAACTTTAACCAAGTATCCAAGTTAGAAAAGGGCCATAATTTGTTTAAAATTCAGTCCAATACCATAATCAATTTCTCAGATATAAGCTGGATAGTAGTTTGAATGCAAAACTTTAACCAAACTTTCTAAGTTAAAAGGGGGCCATAATCTGTAATACATTCAATCAAGTGTTATCTTCCTTGACAGTATGGTACCCCTAAACACAATAAAGATGTTTCTAATCAATCCCATGCCTGGACTCTGAGATATAAGCATGAAAGTACATTGCATGCAAAACTTTAACCAAACTTTCTAAGTTAAAAAAGGGGCCATAACTTCTAATATATTCCATCAAAGTTATCTACCTTAATAGTATGATACCCCTAAATGTATTAAAGATGTTTCAAATCACTTGCATGCCTGGATATTGAGATATAAGCATGAAAGTATCTTGCTGCAAAACTTTAACCAAAATTTCTAAGTTAAAAAGGGGCCATCATTTGTAATATATTCTATCAAGAGTTATCTACCTTGAAAGTATGATACCCCTAACACAATAAAGATGTTTAAAATCAATCCCATGCCTGGATACTGAGATATAAGCATGAGAATATCCTGCATGCAAAACTTTAACCAACATTTCTAAGTTAAAAAGGGGCCATAATTTGTAATATATTCCATCCAGAGTTATCTAACTTGGTTGCCTGATGCTCCTAAACATATTGATAAACTTTCAAGTCAATACCATGAATGGTTATTGAGATACAAGCTTGATAGTAGCTTGCATGCAAAACTTTAACCAAATTTTCTATTGCATGCAAAACTTCAACCAAAATTTCTAAGCTAAAAAGGGGCCATAATTTATATTAAATTCTGTCAAGAGTTACCTACCTTGGTTGTCTGATGCCCCTGAACATATTTATAGACTTTCAAGTCAATACCATAAATGGTTACTGAGATATAAGGTTGATAGTAACTTGCATGCAAAACTTTAACCAAAAGCTGCAACGCTGACTCCGATGCAAGGGTGACTACAATAGCTGTCATATTCTTCGAATAGTTGAGCTAAAAACATTACTAGATTTATGAAATATGATGACCATAATGGCCCATGATTTTTACACCTAGTACAAAAACCTTAAAGTTGTAAGAAATATAAGAATCTAGCTGAGACCCCTAGGGACTTGAACTTTTTTAGTTCATCAACTTTATTTCTGCACCACGTGTACATCACTAATAGAAATCTTGATCTTGGAAATATGTTTTCAATATCCATATATGTTCTACCAGTACCAATACTATCCCAGTGTCAGTTTCCATTGGCATTCTAACTTGAATTCTAACAGCAATGTGTAAAGAAGTCCTAGCTCGCCTTAAAAACTCTAACCATGAACACTGAAATCTAAAGAAATGTGTACATGTCATGGTGACCTTCACATTTGTTATACTATACATCCAGACTCCTTTTCCCTGTATATCAAACTCCTTTTTGAATATCACAATAGAAACCCGAAACTATCATTCTTTATACAATGGAGTCTAACCCTAATAGTCAGTTTTTCCTTTCATAATGACTGCACCTTGTTAATTACCTTAAAACAAACTTCATGGTAAGACTAGAACTATCACTAAAACTGATCAATACCATTGTACCCAACTAGTCTGCATGAAGTGTGAGTGCAAGACAGTTGTTATTACTATTAAGATACTTTACTGTATCCATCTCTGAGAGGACTTAACTTACAATAAATGTTGTCACTGTATGCGTGTCAATATCATCATCTGGTCTAAATGGCATGGCAAACAAATAAACTAACATGCATGTAATGTTTTCCTAAATAAATACTTCTTGTTGTTGTTGTATTGGGGTTTACTGTCGCTGCTATAGTATTTCAATCATATAGCGACGTCCAGCTAATTACAGGTGGAGGAAGACCCTGAGTACACAGAGGTACCTGGGTAGAACCACTGACCTACCGCAAGCCAGCTGGAAGGCTTCCTCACATGAAAAATCCGAAGTCCCTACCGGGAACTTCTTGATTAGACTTACTTCTCCAGATTTTGCTCTTGTGGTACCAATGCAACAAAATCCAACATCATGCCCTTTGAACTCATCTTCATAGTATTGCAAATCTTCAAAGTCTACAATCTTTTGCTTCTTCAAAAGGAAAAAAAAACAATCATGAATAAATGTTTAAATACATATCAGCAGATGTAAAAATATTAATATATTAATTAATTTAATAATTTATGATGAGAAGTAATTTGTATGTGTGTACATGTATTATACAAATGAAATATTATAAAGGTACAGGTTTCTCACTAACTCCAAATTTGGTTTCCTGGACTCCTGTTTTAGGAAAATATGTATTACCAGTATATTATATGTAATATGAAATATATCCGTGTATGGGAAGAATCAAACTTATTGACAAGTCTTTCTTAAGGGCTCCTATTTATCATATTCCTTGTATGAACCCTGAGGTAGAATCAATACTTACAAACTCAGGTCCTACATTTGGTAGTTCAACCAACCGTCGACCAATGAGAGTAACCTTCTTGAACAGTTTTTCTTCGGCTAACATTTGGGTGAGAACTTTTCCAGTTTCTCCAGTGTAGCCCAGAATAAAAGCAGTCTTCTGAGCTTCTCTGAACTTATCTCTTTTTGTTGTTTGTGTATCTGCCATTCTACAAGCAAATGAAAAACTGATTTCAAATATGATAAATACAAACAAAATGTACTTTACAAATAACACAGATATCACAAGTCATTGAAAATTTATGTGAACAGGCCCAAATAATAAATACTGATAGATGTGCATATAAAACTGAGATTTAACATACAGGCCCAAATATATTACACATATCATTAAATACGGACATCTTTACAGGCCCTGGCTTGCTCCAGGCACAAGGGCTTGCATCAATTTTGATAGTAAATGACTGAAAATCAATATATATAAAAGCAAGAGGGCCATCCTGGCCCTTGAAAGTTGAATGCTCACCAGAGTACCATCAGCTTTATGTAAAGCAAACACCTGTGGTGACTGATGTTGCATATGTTGTCTTGAGTTAGACAAGTACTTTGCATTTGCACCTTTGAAGGTCATTGTTATTAACAGATTCTTGCCCCCAACAGAATTAGAATCCACAATATTCAGATCTGCAGTTATATCATTTAACACATTAGGACGGCCGCATTAGTCCTAATGTGGCCGTCCTAATGTGTTAAATGTTATTTTTGAGTGAATAATCATTTATAAAGATTTTTTTTTGGTATCAATGTGAATTTAATAGAATTGGTATGAGAACAGTTTCTGTCTATGTATTGTTTTTATGTTGCACTTCCTAATTAAATCTTAGAGGGGCGCAGTTTGGGAACATGAACCATGGCTACATCTTGTCATCATAAAAATAATTGTTTATATGGAATTAAGTTTAACACTGTTATTGCCTTCAAGAAAATGAATATTAGTATGGCCATGGTTGACTCCCATTGAGTGGTAATGTACCAGACTGAATGTTGTGGATTCAAAACCCATTTAGGGTTGTTTCCAGCGGTATCGTGGGTTCTCCAGGGTTGGCAAAGTATTGACCGCCCGGGAAAACCCAGGTGGGAAAACCCGGGTTTTCCCGGGCTGGACAATACCCCCTAAACTGGGCAATACTGGGTAATATGATATTTTAGCATTTTTTGCAAGGAATAATGAACATATTTACATTTATTAACGGAAAAAACATAAGGATTCCCAGCTGAGGATAGCACAAGTGCATGGGCAAATACACAATTAGTTCAACCATGTTTTGTCAGTGTACAGTACAATTGAAATAAGTTCACCACTCTATCTCTTCCTTTCCTCTCAGCATTCTGTAACAGAAAACTAACTTAGCACACTTTTGTATTCCAAGTTTGTTTCTTAATTTACTTTGAATAAGTCCAAAGTTTGAAAAAATGCGCTCTATGGAAGCTGAACTTGCAGGCATCCTCAACAGTTTACAAGCCAGCTGACACAACAATGGATGTATCACACCTGTACGCTCAGCACTCATCCACCAGACACATGGTGGAATATTCTTAATTGTTTCTTCATTTGTCAAAGATTTTGGTAGGTCTAATTTGTTACACATGAACTTCAATAAATCTGGGACAAGCTCTTGGTGTTGCTCTTGAAGCATGTCCTGTGAACTAGAAATTTGATCAGGTTTGAGGTGTTTCCCTCTGTACACTGGGTGCAGAATATTGGCCAAAAAGTGGCTAGAGGTCATTCAAATTAGATGTTAACACATTTAAGGCAGGTGACAAAGCTTGCTTTGTAAAGAAAAATACTAGACTAAATACACCACATATTCAATGCTACTTTATGGCTGTGATATTAATTGAGAATTTCTATTACCCAGAAATGCCCAGTATTGCCCAGTATTACCCAGAAAAACCCAGGTTTTCCCAGTATTACCCGGCAGGCTGGGCAATACTCATAAAACCCGGGGTTTTGCCAACCCTGGGGTTCTCTGGTATCGCAATATTGTCATTTTGTTAGGAAAGACTTTGCCGATCGCCCCTAGTGACATCATTTTGTAAACAGGAAGTTACAACTTTAATTGAAATAAACAAAAAGTAATATGTCTCCATAAATGGTAAGAAAAATGCAAATTTCTTGCAGTATACCGACTTTCAACCATCACCCTTATGCTTATCACACTATGTCAGCTAAAAACTGTTTAATAGCATAAATAATGAATTGAAAGACTCGACAAATGCTAGATCTACGTCTGCTGCATTGTTTTATAAATGATTATTATTTTGATCACGTAGCGACACCTGTAGGTGGAGCCAGCGGTCTTTTTTAAAGAAATACCACAATACCAAAGAATCATGGGATTTCTTATGTAGGACAAACATGGCGAACAATAACATGTTTTAAAACGTTATTAGAAAGGCTGAAAAAATTTAATTTTCATATTTTGGTACAAAGGTGGAATAACAGTGACATACAGAAATAAATTTCAGATAAGACGTCACTGATATTTTATTCCAGTTCATGTCGTTAGTACCGCGATATGAGAGAACACCATCCTAATGATTTAGGAAAGGAATTTTCATTATCTTCCAAAGCACAAAGTACTGTCTCTACTGGTCCAACCAAGGAACCATCGAGAAGATTAGTATTTATAAGTTTTGGGAATATATTAAAGAGGGCGCATGGCCCTGGCGCCTATGTAACCGCCACTTAATGACTTATTCGGTTTCTTAAAGAAATATTGATTAGATCGTACCTGCATAGGTCAACTAATTCCGGCACAGGACTAATATCACAGAGGTAAAGGTGGCCAGCTAAGCAAAACAGCAAAAAGCCTAAAGCAATCAGCGTCCCACCTAATACACCATCACAATTGAACCATAAAAAGGTGGAGTTGGTGCTTTTTTCTACAACTCTCACCATCACGAAAACTGAAATACCGACATCCGGGTGAGAAACGTCATCAAAATGTGTGTACTCTACAATGTGTTTATATTACGGGACTTACGTAGATAAAGGTGCTCGCCGATGTTGTTGTTTCAGTTGTTGATGTGAACATAGACATATTCACCATATGCTGCTGTACATATGTCTGTGATGTGAATGATGATGTTTATGATGATGAAAAATGTATTGAATCCCGATTTTATAGATTTTGGCCGATTAAAGGTAAATCCCGTTAAAGAACAACAAAGACATGTCAAACAAAGACGCAGTATTTTGTCCAATTTTCGCTAAGTCACGTTTCAAACACCTCGTTTATTTGTTGTTTGAGATATGTGAAAATTAAATTTCATTTTACAATAAAATAGCACATAACTTTACCATCAAAATGATATTTTGTATCTTATCTTGATTTTTTTAAAAGAATTTTCGAAATTAATCAATTTGAAAATATTCCCTGCAATGGAGATGTGACAATTTCATCATGAAGTAAAAGTTTCACCAAAGATTTCCACACACACACACACACACACACACACATATTTTTTTATTTATTTATTTATGTATTTATTTATGTATTTATTTATTTACTTTTTTTTGAAATTATGATCTGCTCTGTGCCTTAATATTTTCCACACTGGCCCTTCCAGGCATGAGTTACTGTGTTGAAGTGGGTGGAATCATCACTTTGCATTGAAGCTTGACAATTTCACATTCGCCGATATAGTAAGGTAATAGTGTATGTGTGTCTGTGTTTAAGGTGTGCTTTTGTATACCTAGCCCTGTGAGGTAGAAATCTCATACCTCTTGGGTCAGGGTATATGAGGGTTACTGATATATAATGGTAGTGTTTGTGTTTGGTTTGATTTTTGGGTTGAAATAGTGGTTAGTTTCTATGTTGAATTACATATCGAGGCAAACATGGGTAAATCATACCTTGCTATACCAAGATTTTACATACATATCGAGGTACAAACTGTAATATAGTGAAGTATGAGTCATGGGATACCTCGGTGAGATAATAATACAAGACTCTCTGTCTCTGTCTCTCTCTCTGTCTCTCTCTCTCTGTACATTAGTGACGAACTGGCTGTGAATTAAACAAGCAAAATTTTGTTTGTTTGTTTATATTGATATTCCGGTTTCTGGTGCACATGGACTGCATGTGTCTACACACTCTTGGTTGATGAATTTGTCTATGGTCTACATGAGACAGATATAGTGCTGCCTCGACACGATTATCACGCTGTAGACAAGTGGCATTTTGCATTATACCACTGACAGTCCTGGACCTACGACCTCAATATGCTGAGCGCCAGATAAAGGAACTATACCACAACCAAAGTTACTATAACGACCGTTAACGACTTTGGTATGTTGGAGCCGTGTATCGATCTTTGACCCCGGAAATCGTGCGGATGCTCTTACCACTCGGGCACCGGGACCAGCATGTAGATCTTTATAGAAACTATGTTAATTTGCTGCTTTAGGCAAGACTCGAAATCATTATTAAGCTCATCTGTTCATGCCCGAACACGTGTATAAGGTCAAGTCAATATGAAGATGTGTTGAAAGCAAGATCCTAAAGAATTTTTATTGCTAAATTCATCAGTAATTTGTGAACTAGAAAAGCTGTAAATCTGTATTTTAGTAACTATGCTCCTATAAACACAATACTATATACATACATTGATCAGGTGGGGTACATTTATGTGCTTATAGCGAGATAAACATCCTACCGGAACAATGACGCATCTTTATTCCCAAAACTTTGGTCGAAAGGATTGTTGTGATCGCCCAATTTTTAATCCAAATACATATTACCAACATATACTACAGCTATGCATGTCTATGTTTCTATGTAAGAGCAAGTGAATCTAAAATCGGTAAATTGATAAAATAGAATTAATACAACACACCTTGTTGACCATACGGTGTATTTGTTTATCTATATATTTAAAGCGTTATTTTGAAAGATAGGTACTCATAAACATTCCTTGAAGATGAAGAAATTGGGGGGCGCGGAATCACTCTTGTTCGAGTGTAAGAATGTTTTTAACGTACAAAATATTAAGCGTTATACAACGTCTGTATATTCCGCTACGCAGCGATCCATGAGTCAACAAAATGAAATATTTGGCAGATCTTTTCTCTTTAGCGATATTATACACACCTGGCTTCCTACTTAGGTACTTCTGAAACTCATGTTATGTGTTAACTGAATATAGCAAAATTTTGTAATGCAGGTATGCCACATGATAATAAAAATATAATGTTGCAAACAACAGTCTAACATATTACTGTTGTAAACGTAGTGTGATAAAAAGTGGAATAAAAGTAATCAAAACGTCATATAAAACTTAAAAATATCTTTATTGATTAAAATATATACTTTTTCAACGGCTATAATTTAAATTCAGAACAAACAAATTCAAATTATCTTCCTTCATATCATACATTCTTAGCGTATGGTACATTTTTCTTTGGAATAAATACAAATGGTGCAAATGCCTCATGACTTACAAGTATAATACCATCGCTTGCTTTTAAAATACATTTAGACGAAATTCTCGTGTTGCCCTTTTTATATATGAATATATTATCTTCTCTCTCCTGCACATCACACACATGCGCAATATTTAAGGCAAAAATCATCTACTGATATGCAATAAGTAAACGGGTGTCGTTGTTGATTTAGTTGTAAGACACATATTTTAACTAAAACACCTCCCATACATGAATAAATTCAGTTGATTAAAACACGAACTGAAGCATAGAATAAAGTACATATAATACAGAGGATCGTGTCAGTTATTCTTCATAATGACGACTGCTGCTGTAGAACAACTGTGTTTGTCAACGGTGACATATCAAATATTACACATTAAGTTTTGTACATGTACTGCATTTCTACTGCCGCCTCATGTTCACGTGCTTTCATTCGTAAAGAGGCGATGCTGCCATTCCTGTGCGCCTCAGGAGGGCGGTAGCCGCAGTAGCCGAGAGGTAACCCTGGGATACCGTATAGCGGAAATGGAAGGAATGTCGGGTAGGGAGACAGGGTCAGTTTCAAGGGAGACCGTTAAGTCGGCCAGATCTTCGCCATCGTCTGATCGCCTTCTTTTACAGCCCTGAAATGAAGAAGACATGAAAACATACTGCAACTTCAGAAAAACAGGAATACTTGATGACTTATAAATGAAAACATTGAACTAATTGAAAATTAAAATTTTAAAAAAAATTTTAATTTAAGTTCAAATGAAAATGTATGTATATGTATCATATTGTTTATCTTATTTAAAAGAATATAATAATAATAATCAAATTCTTTTATTAATTTTTAAATGTCGTACATACATACATACATACATACAATAACTTAAAAATGTCAATTCAATAAAGTAACATACATACATACATACATACATACTCAATCGAACACACTCCGGCGCACGAATATTTATATCTAATTAATTTAAAAAGTTTTGAGTTATACGTTTTCAATGTCAGTGCGCAGTATTGTTTTGGGTGCCGGAACAAACGTCACGTCCTTCAGATCTTGTAGCCCGCCGAAATTACCCAGCTTCTCGTACTTTCGCCACTTTGCCCGACGATTCTGGAACCAGATCTGTAAAAATAGAATCATTTTAATTCTAAATCAGGAAGAATGGCTTCATATTTTGCTAGTCAAGCAGTCATTTGCCTAGTTCTAATCAAGTTTATGTTTTTAAATCTACATAATTAAATTTTATCGTTGAGTTGACCTCATAATCGCTGTCATCGTTAAGTTAAAATTAGTACATACACGTACTATGACATTTTAATACAATGGGCACATACGCATGATCAAGTCCGATGTAGGTCTATATGACTCATTTTGGTTTATGGGCCCCTGTGTAAAAAAACCAAAAACGTTTGTCGTTGTTGTATTCAGACATTCATCATATTTTTAAATTCAGTATTTATACTTGCCCTCGATTTGCTGTTAAAATGCATTTTGCGGTTTATGACTTCCTCAAGTGGTCTGAAAACTTGTCTTTTTATGTCTAAACCGATCAAGAATGATTTGATATAATTTAAAATTATCAAGTACATGAGGCAGTATTTGCTCAAGTTTTAAAACACAAACACACCTGGAGAGAGAGATCGCTTGTCTGATTACCAACGTCTTGTACAAACCGTGAAGTGATTCAAAAGTGCCACACTAAAGTTAGATTTGTATGCTTTAAGCATTACTCATTTAACCACTTATTTTGTTTTATGATCCTACTTATGGTAACAGGACACGATCATGGTGTGGTATACACGGTGGCAAAGACATGGTATTCATCTCGCACGGAACTTAGTCCCGACTTAGGATATTGTGTTAACGACAAAATAATAGACAAATTGAATTGCTTCCTGATGGTATGAAAATATATGTCAATTTATTTATTTTGTAGGATAGTAAAAGAAGAAGAGACGAGTTGCTAATGAAATATTATTTTGCGTTCTCAGAGGTAATTTTAAATCATTTTGATGCTGAATTAAAAAAAATCATGTCACGTAAATTGTGTTTCTTGTTATTTTGTATATATAAGTTTGAATGTATATAATACGTCTTTCAGAAACGAGCTTCAGCTTAGTTAAAATATACTCGTTATTATTTGTTACTCCTTAGTGAAAGTATTAAAATGTTTATAAATTACGCCCTCTTAAAGTTCATTGTTTTATCAAATTCCACGATCATACAATGCAGGTGTTTTCAACACATTTTTATTTAAAAATACAAGTTTAAACGTGAAAAGTAATAGTAAAAGCAATATATTGTATCAACCAATATCATTTATCAAGAATAAAAACGTTTACAGTTCTCAAAGCAAAAATAAAGATGGTTTAAAACATGTATAAGACAATAACCTTATTTTGCAAAATTACTCGATATACATCAACAACCTTTTCATTTAAAATCACAGCTTTCGGAAATGACAGCTAAAGATGGACGCATATATTTATGTGCAATCTCCATGTCAATAACTTAACCCACTGTTCTCCGTACGTCCCGGGAAGATTAAGTAAATACACCGTGAGTACGAAAGGGGCATAGCAACACTTCTTTATTAAAGACAATCCCTTTAATCTATCAGCCAGTCCTAAACAAGTTTGTTCCTTAATTTAGGGACTGAATTCGTGCTTGGGTTCCAGGTATGGCCATCTGAAAACATGGATTTTGAGGGAATAACCAAGCCGGGGCGCTGTTCATCTGCCCGTCCAACATTCCAGATTATTCCTTATAAATGTATTTTACTGGTCACTATTTTTGTTTTGATCATTTGTTAAACATGTTTCGCTATCTTTAACAACATGCATAACATGTAACATATCCTTTATTGGACATAAAATACATACATATTTAAAGCCACAAACATATGTGGGTGGAATGAAACAATTCTCAGAAGATCTTATTATCATAATTATACATGTCGTGCATTTACTGTAGAGAGTAACTGAAATAGGCTCTTCATGAACTTACCGAAAAATGACATAGGAAATACAATACATATTT
>CM037794.1:1965565-2015565 GCA_021229015.1 Solen grandis | reverse complement strand
GTTTTGGGCACGACCGATGTAAAGAGCGTCGCAGAAACGCGTTGATTAAAAAGTAAAAATGTAAGTATCAGTGAAATATTATTTTTAATTTATCTCACGCTGCCCCACTCGTGAAAATATTGATTTCTCCTCACTGGTTGAATTAAACATGATATTCCACTGCATCCCACAATTATCCTCTATATATTCCTATGCTTCTTTGAAAGTAGAAGATGCTTGATATCAGTATTAAATGAACTGTGTATAACATACCAAAATATTCACATAATTAAATCTAAACTACATGATAAAGATAAAAATAGTGACAACGACGATGATGATGATAATAATAATGCTGTTTTTTATAATGATAATATTTTCAAAGTGTTTATATGGAATATTTATTGTTTTATTGAGTCCGCATTAGACTTAAAATGACCTATATTACTTACTGCCTCTGTTTTTGTGTTATTTTGAGGAAGATTATGTTTTAGAGAAATATTGTTGATTCAATGTATGAATCCAGACCAGCACACGAGATTAAGTCGCGGGCTGATAAGGTTCTATATCCGGCACTTGTAAATTCTGACTTTCTGTCTAAACAGGTTAACAATGAAAACTTTTTTTTATTCTCACATGCACTGACGTGTTACGAATGCTTCAAAACCTTATTAGCATACGATTACCTGCAAGCTGATCGGATTTTAATTTGGTATCTAACGCATTTCCTTGGCATACGCGCCATATACACTTATATAGACATAAAAGGAAAATTAAAACTAGCCATGATCATTTTCTTTAACTTTGCATGATTATAGAGAATTACAGTTGAAACAAATTTATGGGATAAAAAAAATGGGTGTCTCCATTCTACTTTTTGGGTTAACTTCTCCTGAAAGTGGGTTTTTGTTGTTGTTGATTTGTTTTATTTTTTTATTTTTTGCTCTTTACTGTCATTTTCAAGGTATATAGTAATCGCACTGTCCGTCTTATCTGTCCGTCCCACTTCGTGACCGCTCTGTTATTCATAAATGCATGAGAGGATTTTAAAGATACCTAGTAACAATGTTCACCACAGTCCGACAAAATGAAACAATAAAGACACAGGTTCGAATCTCAAAGATCAAGGTCACAATTTGGGATCAAAGGTTAGAAAAAAGGAATCATTTTGTCGTGTCCGGGTTCCAGCTCTATTATGCAATGATGAATTTTGAAATAACTCAGGCACTAATGTTATTCTAGAGGAAATGATGTGTCACTATTAACGCCCAGGTTCGTGTCTGGAGGGTCAAGGTCACAATATGGCGATAAAGTTAAACCAAGGGCTTTAACTCAATTATGGATGTTTGGATCTAAAAACAAAAACAAAAAAAACTTGGCATGTTTTTTTTTCTAGAGGAGACAGTGTGTCCCTCGCAAGGCCCATGTCTGTATCTCAAAGGTCAAGGTCACAGTCATGGATCCAAGGTAAAAAGGGGAATATGTTAGTTGTGTCCAGGCTCATTCTTCTAGAGAAGACGATGTGTCATGTGCAAGACCAAGGTCTATTGCTCAAAGGTGAAGGTCACAAATATATGTCAAAATTTTGAAAAGTGTCACTTTTTCTGTGTCCGGTCTCTTAATGTTGTTTTATAAATAACGATTTTGATAGCACTTGGTATAAATAGGCTTCTTGATTTGTGGCATATTCAAAATCCACATCTGTAGCCTAAGGAAGTCCAGGCTTCAAAGTCAAAAAGAGAAGATGGTCCTGTCATACACATGATCCATGGTTTTAATATCGGTGATTTCCTTTGGGGGCATTTATCGTACAGATCTTGTTATCGTTGTCAGTGTCTCTCAAGAAACGATACGGCCATCAAGAATCAAGAAAAAAATGCTGAACGCTGATTGTTCAATCTGACTTGGCTTAGAAGGGCTTAATATATTAACAAAAATATGAGTGTCAGGGACATTATAAAGCTGGAACCAATATGAAAATAAATAAAATTATAAAAAGACTTGGATAGTCACTTCACATTTTCTGCGTCAATATAGTCCTGCGTGACAACGCGACGGAAATATAGCCCGATGTTTAACACATCGAATTTGATGTGTCGTTCGTTGTAGATTGATTCGATATTCCAATGCGAGATTTAAAAAGACACACGATGATTAGATAAAATATATAATAACACTTTTTTTAATATACTACTATGAACTCAGCCATTCTGTATATCTTTTATTAAGATATTGTGTAGTGGTCGCGCGATTTCTCTATTTGGCGGTCGCGCGTTTCCTCTATTTGTAGATATTGTTACGAAACTTATCAATATCACGAGCTGGCGTTTATCAAAAACTGTCATCAAACTATTTCTTAAATGTTGGGATTTTAGAAAAAAAAATCAGGTATGTCCGACCTCAAGCAATCAGTAGTTTACGATAGAAGTGATTTACGATTTAAATATTTAGCTGTTTTATTATTATTCGATTTATTTATTTATTTCACGACTTAATTTTATACATTGTAAGACATGTAAATATATGTTAACAATACTTTTTTTTATTAAAAGATTGGACTCAAAACTTTACTAGACATTTTCTGTTAATATTTCTTTCATTCAGCAAATCAAAAATGTAAATGAATAATTTTAGTTAATTTGATATCTTTTATAACCCATTTTCTCGTATATGTTTAGATATGTAAATCAGCATTGCGTGATAGTACACAAGTGGTAGTTATTGACTACGCATCCGAATTCAAAACCTTCGTTAAGCCTTTGAAGTGAGCGCATGCGAAAAAAAGTAAATGTGACCAATCAAATGACAAATGAAAAGATACTATCTAGGTTGACATCGACCCAGACTATACTGTCTCTATAAAGTAAGCATGTCTCAATCATTAGATACATTTTAAATCGTTAAACACCAGCAAATCAAAATGATTAGTATTGGTTGTTACTACGTGTACTATTGTTGTTTTCTTTATCAATTGTAAAAACGAGAATTCTGAGAACATATGAGAAAACCAAAGATAAAAGAAAACATGGAGGAAATGTTAGAAGAATGTTGAAAATTTTGATTTTCATGCTTATTTGGTGCTGTTTATTACATACTATCACTGATCTATTTCTTCACTGATGTTTATTCTTATAAGACTTACATATACAGAGCTGAACACTTTGCTTAAATATGTCTCTAATATGTCAACAACTCAGATTAGCCCTTTCCCTCATAGAGGATACCATGAAAAGACCTATGCGAACAGCATAAAACCAGATCAGCCTGCGAGTAACTTGCAGGCTGATCAGGTTTTATGCTGTTCGCTGCTCCTCAGTGGTCTGGAAATGAGGATTTTGTAATTAAATTTGGTAAGGTTTAACTGTGGTTTTCTGCAGATCAGGCTTTAGGTGGTACCTATTGAGTGCGTCAAAATGAGTCTATATGAGGGAAAGGTTTAACTCAGAATTAATCTAAATAGTCATATACGCAAAGAGTTTGGTGCCACATCCCTTCTATGACGCATACCTCATGAATTGTACCTAACTTGGTATAGAAAGGGTTGTCTGAATGAGGTATGATAAATCGAAGTACATGTACACTTCGGTATGTAATTCAGTTTTCAATCAGATCATTATTTCAGAAAAAATGCAAAGAAAAAAAATCTTTCATAACATCACCTCTTAGCCTTATCTAAACATTTTGAATCTTTCGAAGTGATATTTACATGTACCTCCCAATGTATCTCTCGAACACTCACACACACACACACCCTCACGTATGATGTCAAAAGCATCGTCGATCCCGTTTTGCCAATTTCTGAATTCAGACCTAATGCAATATCCGCTGATATAGATATCACATCGGAGTTAAATATACTCATCGAAACAATTAAATGTACTGTTTATTATAAAACCTGGAACACAGGAGAGAAAATTAAGCATGCATTCGTTTTGAATGAACCTGATTTGCTATCTTGCAATAAAGATGCTTATTGATCAACACTACCGATACTTTAGTTGAGTTGTTCTACAATGCATCCAAGAAAAAATACATGACGTGCATAGTAGCTGTTTTAGAAAGAGAAAGCAATGCCATCATATTAAAGTGAATAGTATCATCATAGTATTACCTCAAATGAACTATGCATAATTTCTTACCTCCTTTGCCTGTAAATTTAGTAAAATTACATTAGCATTGCGCTGCTTTGAGGAATTCATATCGTTCTTATCGCTACATTGAAAATACGTATTGCTATGCTACAGGCGTACCGTCTCGTATGACATGCTTAGTACGCTATGACAGGTTTCTGTAACGTTCCATTACTTCATGGATTACAACGGGTTCGTCATGTAAAATTTTATTTAATCAAAGAATACATTGTGAAAATAAGTGACAAAATACAATTTGATTTTATACTCGTATATTTAGAGTTTTACTAGACTTTCACCTCGAAATATTTTCAAGAACTACTTAGAACTAATAACGTTTATTTTTGTGTCATTCATGTCATTAAGTGTTTGTGTTAATTAATGTGGTACGGTAAATTTGTTTGTTGACCATTGCCGCTAATTATATAATACATCGGACCCTGAGGATCTATATTAATACACCAGACCCTGAGGAGCTATATTAATACACCAGACCCCGAGGAGCTATATTAATACATCAGACCCTGAGGAGCTATATTAATACACCAGACCTTGAGGATCTATATTAATACATCAGACCCTGAGGAGTTATATTAATACACCATACCTTGAGGATCTATATTAATACATCAGACCCTGAGGAGCTATATTAATACACCAGACCCTGAGGAGCTATATTAATACATCAGACCCTGAGAAGCTATATTTATACACCAGACCCTGAGAAGCTATATTAATACACCAGACCCTGAGGAGCTATATTAATACACCAGACCTTGAGGATCTATATTAATACATCAGACCCTGAGGAGCTATATTAATACACCAGACCCTGAGGATCTATATTAATACATCAGACCCTGAGAAGCTATATTAATACATCAGACCCTGAGAAGCTATATTAATACACCAGACCATGACGAGCTATATTTATACATCAGACCCTGAGGAGCTATATTAATACACCAGACCCTGAGAAGCTATATTAATACATCAGACCCTGAGGAGCTATATTAATACATCAGACCCTGAGGAGCTATATTAATACATCAGACCCTGAGAAGCTATATTAATACACCAGACCCTGAGGAGCTATATTAATACATCAGACCCTGAGGAGCTATATTAATACATCAGACCATGAGGAGCTATATTTATACACCAGACCCTGAGAAGCTATATTAATATATCAGACCCTGAGGAGCTATATTAATACACCAGACCCTGACGAGCTATATTAATACATCAGACCCTGAGGAGCTATATTAATACATCAGACCCTGAGAAGCTATATTTATACATCAGACCCTGAGGAGCTATATTTATACATCAGACCCTGAGGAGCTATATTTATACACCAGACCCCGACGAGCTTTATTTATACATCAGACCCTGAGGAGCTATATTAATACATCAGACCCTGAGAAGCTATATTTATACACCAGACCCTGAGAAGCTATATTAATTCACCAGACCCTGAGAAGCTATATTAATACATCAGACCCTGAGGAGCTATATTAATACACCAGACCCTGAGGAGCTATATTAATACACCAGACCCTGAGGAGCTATATTAATACATCAGACCCTGAGGAGTTATATTAATACACCAGACCCTGAGGAGCTATATTAATACATCAGACCCTGAGAAGCTATATTATACACCAGACCCTGAGGAGCTATATTAATACATCAGACCCTGAGGAGCTATTAATACACCAGACCCTGAGAAGCTATATTAATACATCAGACCCTGAGGAGCTATATTAATACACCGGAGCCTGAGTAGCTATATTAATACACCGGAGCCGGAGGAGCTATATAAATACACCGGAACCGAGGAGCTATATAAATACACCGGACCCTGAGGATGGATGTGCTTGAAACCTAATCTTAACCTAGAATCTGAGGTCAAGTTAAGTGATTTTGAATTTTACAGTCTTTGCTTTATGGGACATTCTGAATTCTGGTTAAGATTCTTGTTTGATTTTAAGATTCATGCACACATACCGTTTATAACAACATTCAGTCGGCTAGCTGCCCCGAAAATATATACAGCGTTTCAGTAGCGTTGAATTTTGTAAAGGCAAAGGTCATGTGACGCCAAACTCTGTTATTAATAAACAGCTTATTCCGCGCTTTGTTTTCTAATAACTCTACCAGTAGTCTCTCAGATCATTGAGCGCTTTAGTTTGACTCATAATGTTCCGGAGTGATAGCTATGACCCTGATTCCATTCTTGATTTGCGAACCTTGGGGGAAATCATGACTTACCTATTAATAAGTACTAGTGCACCTGATGTACTTGCACAGAGCCGCATTGCTTAGATACGCTGCTGATCGCGGAGTGATATAATCAAATCTCTTATGAAAATATGTTTTAATTTATTTATTATGTTGATTATTGTTAATATTGTTTTTAATATTAAAGCCAAATTTACATGAAAAAAAAAATGATAATTAAGATTTTCAAGACAATGATCATTTATATTTAAAGAATTCAGTCTTTGTGAAAAGAAATATAAATAATGTAAAATAGGGCATCGGTGTTATAAAACCATTTGTGTATAAATGACATGCAACAAAGATGTTATTATTTGTATGAAAAGGGGTTTTATGCAATAATATGTTTACTTTTTTTAACCATCTGTTTTAACAAAATGCAATTTTATGACTAGGTCTTTTTTGTCCCTGACTTCATTTCTGGATTTGTCTTGTATTTTTTTTTAAGAAAATGTGTGAATTTAGGAATCAAAAGTATGATAAATGTCCTAATTGAATGATGTTAATTTGGTATGAGTGGACAGCCGATTTTAATTGCTCAGATCTCGCATGAACGAATTTCCGTGCAATGCACACATAATGTTACTACGCCATGAAAAAAATGCAGCATGTTATCTTATTCAATACGATGAAGAGGTTTCTGAAAGTGTGTTAGAACTGTAACACCGCTGACATGAACTAAATCGTGTCTTAAGCAATTTTAATAAAACATCAACACTGGACACTTAATACCGCAACGTTGAAGGAAATTGTTAATATGTTTTGATATCGATCTCGATTTTCAGCTTTGCTGAAAGTTAAGATTTTACCATAAATTTTAACTTCTTGTATTTTAAAATGATCTTTACGGCGGAAATGACATTCTTAATATTTATTTTCCTTGAAATTTGAACTGTCTAAAATCGTCATTATTGGACAACAATAGTTATTCAGCTTCTACATTTATTAATCGTGGAACATTCTGTAATATCAGAAATCAGAGTAATTTATCTGTATAAGATATATTCAAGTCAAATATTTAGTAATAACAAGAATACTCTTTTGTGCTCTTAATTTAATGGATTTGGTAATGGTTACCTAAAAATGCATTTGCATCTAAGATTATTTATATGTAAAGAAGGGATATATATTTGTTTTTATAAATCGATATTATACATCCCGATTTTAAGCGATAAATCAGAATGGATTTACTTTAGGAATTCAAATATGCAGCTCTGTATTGCATTTCATCAGGCGTTAAATAAGGTATACGTATTTTAAGTTATTAAAATGCTTTTTAGTTTTCACAGAAGTAGATAATGTTTCCATCCGTCGTGATGTCTTTAACGCATATTAAATGCAAGATGTAATAGTCGTGTATCCGCGTTACTGTGCGTTATTTGAACAATATTTAAACTTAATCAAATATATTCCCATATCTGGAAGACATCTTCACGCTTTAATGAAGCCTGGTTGTATTAAATAGGAGTAAATATATTCCGAGGTCGTTTTGAATTTATTGATATTTTCAGAAGAAACACTTGGATTAAAAGAAAGAGACATATACCTCGTACATCATTATATTTAAAAGGTTGGTTTACACTTAAGGATCATTTTTGGTTGCTAAAGCATTGCAAGTAGAATACGTCCATCATCTTACGGGATATTGATATAAATAAATAGTTAAATATGCAAACGAAGTCAAACATGACTCCCATGACGCTATAAGGGGGTTGTGATGCTTAATATAACAGATAAGTTATGGCGAGAGAAGGCAGACATTTGTATTGCATTCACATTAAATCTACAAGGTGATTTTAAAGAAAAGCAACCATGACAGTTAACACTATTACTGAATATAAGACTATCATTTATATATGGAATGTGACTAATTAGTCGTATATTAATTATATTTTTAATTACTCTGTAACCTTCCATGGACTTGTTGAGAGATAAAAGTAATATTCTCGCTGTACGATACCGTGATGTTTTCCGTGAGGGCGCCGTGGTCCAGTGGTAACGTATCCGATTACGGATCCGAAGGTTGTGGGTTCGAACCCCGTTTGAGGCAAGAATTCTTCATGACCTTCCCGGGCGCAAAGTACTGGTCCAACCCAGGAACCGTCGAGAGGGACGTTTCCCAATCGACGTAAAATAAATAAGTTTAAACTTTCATTACTGTTTATTGTCATGTCAATTTACATATGTATTTAATAAATAATGTGCGTATCGCAAAATTGATAGGGCTGTCATTTTCGAATGTTGGGACGGAAATGCATGATTTAGATAAATAAATAATAAAAAAACACACACAGCTGTCAAATTGTTCAATATACTATGATAAACTCAAATGTGAGCCAAATTATACCGAAAGTTTCACGAAGAAGGTATTTAACTTTTACTTCATTTACCATGAGAAGCTAACATGAAATCCCTGAATCATCATATGAACAAACAAAAAACATTCATTATGTGTGCGCACTGCCATGTGTGTGCATAGTGCTGCAATGTTACAGAAGATACAGGGAAATATGAGGATATTCGAGGACCGAAAAGGGAATAAAAACGCCCCGAATATCGAAAGGCTCTGACAACCGAGAGGAAATGATTGTGTATCCGTTTTGTGGACCATAAAAGTGCTTGTGTCAGGTCTAGGTATAAATCTCGGAAATAATTCCTCGTTCCACGGGGGATCGCCCTTTTATTACATCAGTTATATTTCAAACTCTTATTTATTTCATGAATATTCGTAGTCCTAGTCCTTTTCTCAAACTTCAAACAGATATGTAAACCATAGAAATAAAAGCACAAAGACACAATTATATTGTACTCAAAGATCATTATATGAATAATGTTGATTTTTACCTTCCGCTTTGATCACCCAATACCCCATTGCTGTCAGAAGTGAATAAAATAACTATTAAAAAAGGTAACTCCGAGCGTTGTAACACAATCCGAAATCAATACAAATGGCCTTTCACTACAAATATTATCCCGCTCCAAGTGATTAAGAGTTATTCGTGTTAAGGTTTAGGCCTGAACATCTAGAAAATTATTTTAATGTGTTTACTTATATTTCAAATGACTTTTGTAATCCCTCCTTACAGTAAGTACCATATTCAGCGATTTATGATGGTTTTATTTTTTTATCCTCTACATTTATGCCTTTCATTTCTTTGTTTTGCTTTATAAATTTGGTAGTATTTATAAACATATATAAATAAGAAAGCATAGAGAGGACAGGCTGTCGAACAACTCGTCTTTTCTATTCTAAAAGATTCAGTTAAAAAAAAAAACATTTATTTACTTTGGATATCATTATTAAATAAATTGTCCACTGCACTATGTCTGGGTCAAGATCGGGTATTTTAAAAGTTTCAAAAATAAATGCATCATCAATTATACTATCAAATGTTTTCTGAAAATATGCAAAAAATAATAGTCTGATTTCATTATTTTCTAACAGTAGTAGTTATGAACTATAATCAATCATTTTTTTTTCTCCAATATGTCTGCTTTTAATAAAATCTGATGGATCACTGTCTTTAAGGTTTAGTAAACATCTCTTTATTGCGTTTGATATCGATTTGTTGTTATTTGTAATAGATCTTCAGTGAAACAATATGACTCCAGTTTGACAAAATGTCTAAATCTTATCGGGATGTGGGATTTATGAAAGTGTATCTTGTTTTTGCAGTAACACTATGTGTCATCTGGGAAGACTTTAAACTCACTGCCAATATGAGGTTGCTCCAAAAACTTTCCGAACAGCAGTTATTTTCGTAACTACTTAATGGATAAAGAAAAGGTGTTCTGCCTTTTAGAGTCGAATATAATATCAACTGAACAGGATAGAGTATATTAAGACAGACAGACAGACAGACAGACAACAGAAGACCGAAGCGAGCGTATGATTCTACTGCCTGGAAAAAAAATGTCTTAATATATTCTATTCTACTTAGAAGTTTCCCGGCTAGACTTAAACCTATTGAACAGAAACCAGGACACAATATTCATATTACCCAATTCTCTGTCAATCAAATGTTTCTCGACTGGGCGGCAGGCGGGAAAATGAGATGTGAAACATCGAAATGGACGATTACATTCTGTGCAGACAATTAGGGGTTTTCATGCTACAGCAACAGCTGTGTGTTCAATTTAAATCGGTAGAAGAGAAATGTCCCCCCTTTTGTAATGGACCAAACCTTAATGTAAATTTCTTCATTTTCTGCTTAGACATCATCAAATGAAGATGGATGGCAGCAAATTTGAATTAATGTTTAATGTCGATTTGATCAAGATATTTCAACGTAAATAATTTAACAAAAAATTAACATTTGTTATTTAGCAAACTGAAGTTAGTGCGATGCGATTGGTGTTCTTCCCTACAGCTTGCTGGGTTTTTTTAATTACTTATTCAAGTGAACATAAAAGAAGTATCTTGCAGTGGTAAAACGCCGCGTCACTGAATCAAGGGTTGTGGTTTCGAATCCCGTTTGAGGCGAGATTCGTGTTCGTATCTTTCACAACGTCTGAAAGCTAAAATTATGATGGGAAAAAGAAACAGAACAAAAAGAAATCACTTATAGAAACGGTTTTGAATAATTATGCTAAACTAAGTTTAGTTTTGTTGACCTCTGGATAACAGAAATTTACACATGTTTGTAACGTTGATCATGTCTTGTATATATATCAAACCTCCAACAATTTGTAAATATGACGGATAAACAAATTCTTTAAAACGTCTAATGCAGTCAAGTATCCAATCATATTAGTGGGATAAAATGCTAATATCTTGTTGAATCGGTGTTTAGATTAAACAAGAGGGCCAAGATTGCCCTGTGTCGCTCACCTGAGTAAGATTGCTGTGTTAGGCATGATGACAAAAATGTGGCATCTGAAGTGTTTTCTAACATTTGACTAAGTGACCTAGATTTTGATCCTCTTGAATTTGCACTCAACTGGAATTCATGCAGTCATCATTATTAGCAAGTTAATGAAGACTGGGACAAATATGTAGGTCTCTAGAGTGTTCACAATTTTTTTTCTAAAATTTGCCCTGGTGACCTACTTTTTGACCCCATTTGGCCCAGTTTTGAATTCATCCGAGATTTGATGTAAACAAACATGCTGACCAAGTTACGTTAAGGTTAGGCTAAAACTGTGACTTCTAGAGCGTTCAAAAGGTTTTTCTAAGATTTGACCTGGGGACCTAGTTTTTGACCCCATGTGACCCGATTTCGAACTCATCCAAGATATCATTATGACAAACATTCTGACAGAATTTCATGAAGATTACGCCAAAACTGTAGCCTCTAGAGTGTTCACAAGGTTTTTCTTGACCAATTTCGAACTCATCCAACATAACATAAAGACAAACATTCTGACAAAGTTTCATGAAGTTTGGCCAAAACTGTGGCTTCTAGAGTGTTCACAAGGTTTTTCTAAGATTTGACCTGGTGACCTAGTTTTTGACCCCACGTAACCCATTTTGAACTCATCCAAGATAAAATGTAGTCAAACATCCTGTCCAATCTATTGAAGATTGGGCTTAAACTGTGGCTTCTAGTGTGTTCACAAGGTTTTTCTAAGATTTGACCTGGTGACCTTGTTTTTGAACCCACATGACCCATTTTCGAACCCATCCAAGATATCAGGTAGACAAACATTCTCACCAAGTCTAATGAAGATATGGCTAAAACTGTAGCCTCTAGAGTGTTCAAAAAGTTTTTCAAAGATTTGACCTGGTGACCAAGCTTTTGATCCCACATGACCCATTCTCGAACTCACCCTACATATCACATAGACAAACATCCTGACCAAGTTCCATGAAGACTGGGCTAAAACCGTGGCTTCTAGAGTGTTCTAGAGTGTTCACAAGGTTTTTCTAAGATTTGACCTGGTGACCTAGTTTTTGACCCCACATGACCCAATTTCGAACTCATCCGAGATATCATGTAGACAAACATCCTGACCAAGTTTCATGTGGCCTCTAGTGTGTTCACAAGCAATTGTTGACTACGGACGACGCACGACTGACGACGGACAAAAGGCGATCACAAAAGCTCACCCTAAGCACAAGTGCTTAGGTGAGCTAAAAATACATATAGAGGACGCAAAGTCCCCCTGCATTTGCACTGCTCAAATTGAAATATTTTTAATTTATGTTATGTGTTCAATCGTGTATACATTACTATTCGATATTTATGCTATCATTGTCTTAAAGAAAACATTTTAACGAACAAAAAAGACGAGTAAATATTCCAGATTCACCTCCAGACATACTTATACTTACTTTATTCAAAGTCTCTTCCTAATTGAAGTGAAACAGATGAACACGGTTAGCTAGTAGTTAACACTGATCAGTAGGCAGACGCTGTTATCATGAGTTTTACAGTGACATTCCCTTGACATCCATAATTTAGACATGCCATAAACATACAATAAATTACGTTTCCTTGCAATAACCTAAAAATTACAGGATGACAAATATGCAGTTGTCTGTAATTAGTATTGGACGCTGGTCATAAAATTAAATTAGAGAGGCAATTTTCGAAGTGAGCTTTTACTATAAGACACTTTCTGTTGCCAAGCAACTTTAAGATGCATTTTACAACATCGAACATTTTTACAAATAAAATTTGAAGTAAAGTTAATGTAACTCGACAATACAACAGAAACGTGAAAAGGGATATCGCAGTGGAGAAAATCCCGTTCCGAATATTTTATTTGTGCACTTTTTTCACCTGTTACCATATTTTCTAAATGAAAATTGCTTCTGAATGGATAAGGTACACTGCAGTCCACTCTCGAAATATACGAAAGTACGAATGTGTAATCCAAGGCTCCAGTCGTATGAAATGGTTTTTCATTTGCAATATTTTGAGACTGATCATCACAATCATGATTAAGTACAATATTATCTTCAGGAACACAGAACGCCTATGACAAATGGATATACGAACTTACTACAAGTAAACCCATTTAGACACCCGTGTCATATAATATGTATACATCTATTATCTAAAATTTAGTGTTGTTGTGAGTTGCTTGTGACCTTTAACTGGATATTTTTATAGTCCCTCAAAATAGAGAGTAGAAATAATTTTCTTACATCATCTGTCTTTGAAACCTTTATGCGAATGAAGTGCTCTGTCAAAAGCCTTTTACGGAAGTGACTTGACATTCAAGTTACAAAGTGTCTATAGACACAGACAGTGATGTAATTGTCTACATCCTATTAAAACAAAATAAGGGCATTTATTGGATTTCATAAATTACTTCCACGTATTTCAGGTGGACACATAGTACAAAAGCATCCTTTATTATTTTCAGTGGTTCAATGGCATATCCTATATGGAAGTTCTACTGTTATTTTGTTATGCTTAAGTCACTTTGTACAGCTTTAAGGATGTATGGTTAATACGGTATCATAATGGAAGTGACAAAATCAGCTGGACTACACTACGTATGAACTGTACCAGAAATAGGCATATGAAGCACTCTGTCATTTTATCTACGCATGAAATATTTTATGTTTATATCAGCTTTAAAATAGATCACAAACAAAACAAAACTACTGTGGCCAAGTGAAAAATTGTTCTGGTTTATTTCACGTGTACTTACATATATGGGTGGTTCAATGACCTGTTGGTTTATTTTCAAGGTAATGAGACTTCGTGTTGTGAAATGGTACTTGTCAACTTGATGGTATCAAAGTGAGATATCCATCTGTAGACTACTGAAGAAGTGAGGGCAGTTCCTTCAACGTATGCTAAACTGAAACGTCACCATATCATTTTGTTTGTAAGGAAATGTTCTAATCAACAAAAATCAAACACATTACGAGTTGTCTAATGTTTCAGCGCATCTTATGTAATGTGTCTTACAGCAGTTTTCTACAAACTAACTGGTTCTCATGTCAAACAAATTTCAGGTAAATGTCAATAAATGTGACTGATTACAAATTCCTTACACTTGTATATATCAAATAAATATAAAACGAGAATAGTTTGCAAGTTGCTGATAATGACTTTCAACCTCATTTGGCTTTCAGTGGTTTTACGTGGCATATCTTGATAAAGCATTTAGATCAAATATTGCTGCCTCTATAAAACACAACGCATATGGGATTGGAGTATTGCTGAATTTGAGAATCTTCTATGGAACTACACAGCTGCTCAAGAGGACCGGCAAACGTACATAGGGAACATAACATCGAGTGAGTACACTCATATCCATAACTACGAAGACCGTAGATGACAGATCGGTGACAGTTTAAATTTGCATGACAAAGGATTACAGCCGTATTTTTATCCCAATTAAGGATAAAACACTAGTTTATGAGTTGATATATCACTCTTGGTTTTATTCTTACATCTTTGATGTGTAAAAGAGCACTAACTAAAGTTTTATTATCTAAGATGTCACTATGACGATAAAATTCTTTGCTGGATATGAAATGATGTATTGTTTATTGTAAAGAAATGCGTATAATAAACACATGGCCTTCATTGATCCTCCAATTTCTCGCTGATTCATTTATATCATAACTGTCTCTGAGCGGTAGTCCCCTACGTGGGGTTGTCTTCCCTAAACTATATGTCAACAAAACAGATAATCGATCCAATAAAAAAAACATAGATCTAATAATATTAGAGACTAAACAACAGTTTCATAACATTTTCAAAATATCATTAGTCTTAGTTTGTGTAAATGTGTGTGTTACTGGCTGGTAAGACTTACCCGTGGTTTTAAAGTATAAATATAAAAACATAGCATCAATTTTGAATTGTTTTTTATATTTCGTGGATGTGTTTTACAGTATTAAGTCTAAAAATATTAGCATATCATCAATTTGGGTTTTTTAACTGGCATATCTTTTCATATTTCTTGCCAGACTGGAATGATTGCAAGTGTTTCATCATCATTTATCATTGGTTTAACCACATTTGTCATGATTCGACGCCAACTTATAAATAGAGTTAACCTCTAAAAGACTGTATAAGATGCCATTTAAGCTCGGTCAATAAACATGATTTATGACTCAGTGAACTTTATTAAAGACGTGCACGATCTATTACATGTGCTTGGGTTCAATGCCCCACTCGCAATATTTCAATTTCTTTGTGGCAGACCTAGCACTGTTTCGTTGAGATATCACATTTTAAATTAATCACCTTGGTCTCAGATCTAGTAATGTTTAAATGTAATTTTCCAATCTTATATCAGGTGCTTGAATCTAGATTGTCGAGAAATCCTTTTTCTTTAATACGTACTTGTTTGATCATTAGAATCAATTATTATAATATAAACATTTCTAGTCTATTGTTCAGTTTTTAAATCACTCAAATTAATATAAACAACAGCCCAATTACGCCAGGCGAAACGCGAAATAAAGCATCAGTTTTTTGTTGCTTACGTGTCTAACGAAGACGAAAAGAAAGATCATACAACCGATATAGTGGTTCGGCGTGTTTCGACTTTTCGCCGCGACAGCTCGCAACTATATTTGAATTTATGAATATAAAGAACATATCAATTCACTTACACAAACAATACCTTTTGCAGTTTAGTTCATGGGTGGTCGATTGATTCTGATAATCGCGCTGTTAAGTTTTATATTTCGTACATGTCATACCCATTATAGTTTACATTACTTAGATACTATAACTGCAGTAATAAACAGCCCTTAAACAATGTGAAATGTTTTATGCCGTATCAATACTTTTCAAAATGAAAATCAGAGATTCACCTAAACAAAGCAGTTGTGTAAGCATGAATCATTTAATCTAGACATTTAAGTTTATTTGTATACACTTTATATCCAGCAAAATAGGGTATTAGCCCTTACTGCTACAAAGAAAATCACTTCAGATGCGCGCAGTTGTTTGTTTTACTATCATCTTTCAAATAACAACTGAAATTTGTCTAGACAATAAAACTAATATCGCAGGATTTATGTGTGTTTGGTTGCTTTTTATTGTGCGCAAACAGAATTGAGTAATATTTTAGGTTGTTTTTTTTTACTAATCTATCTTATTTATCGATTACATATCAATATTAGAATAGGGATAGTGAGAATAGTGAGCAAAGAATTAGTAAGAAAAACTATGAAAATGAATTATAGGGTTTTAAAAGCATGTACTCACTTTCAGTTTGATAAAGCAAAACATTCACTTCTTTTGACAAAGATATGAATACCAATTGGTCACAAAAATTGACTCTCATTACATTTACAGAAAACAGCACATAAAACACACGAAACCTGGACAGAAGCGCACTGATCTTATATCACATGTCTATTTCTACTGACATACAAATGCAAGAAGGTGAACAGAATGTAAGACCGTACTTTATTTCAAGAAAAAATCTGTGATATACGTAACACTAATCATTGCCTCTTCAACACGCGATAGTGCATTTAAATATAGAATTGTGCGAGATTTCACAATCCTCGCGAGGATTTTCAGGTAATAAGTATCTTCTTGATTATAACATATCACTCTTTGTTGTCCTCAACGCTTCTGGGGTGACATGTTAAGAGTTTGCTTTCAGTTACAATACGATATAATTACAGAGATATGACAATTCAATCTTTTGTATGGCGATTGTTGTTCATATGATTAGCCCGCTTGCTGTCGATAGAGTCATCGACATACCATGTGACTATAGGGAATCACCTTCCCCTTCACGAGTTGCAAGAACCGCTGATGCCAGAATTAACAATTTTGTACACGCTTAGTGTGTATATACTTCCTGAGTTCTTGCGCTCTCTGCTCGCATCGGCTATCTGTTATCTATAGACACCTTCTTAAAACTGGTTCTGTTTTAAGAGCACTTAAATGCATTTATATTTATGTAAATTAGGCAGTTTCCGAAACTCCACAGAAGCACCCGAATCAGTTGCTGTGAAATTCAGCACTTGTTGATTCGGTTTATGGTATTGCAGATATAAAAGATATCTTATCTACCGAGGGTCAGTCATGGATAAAAGTTGTTCAAAATGTTGAAGCCTAGCTGACTTACATGAAAATGCTTCCACTTTTAAAGAAATAACTATTCCGAGTTGTTAAATTTCGCGTGTCGTGAATTCGGCAAATTCCGGAAAGACATGCAAAGATTAGATGAACTCTCGCACTTTGCATACCTAGCACTACTTTTAGTCCTTACATCCGGGACCCTTTACTTGCATGCGCGATTATATGTCATCCTCATAGATATTTGTCAACTATTTAAACCGCAATTATTGATTTCAGCAGCATGACACGTCAGTTTACTCGTACATTTTTTTCTTTGAAATGAAACACAGATATAAATTTAAGTTAACACTGACATGTATAGCGTTTTAATTGAGAACGTGACTCGTGTTTCAATAAATATCAATGAACGAACATGTGTATCAACTTTTTCGGACCGCAAAGCTTAATGGAATTAAGGTTTGTATATGTTTTTTTTTCTTTTTGCAGATCAGCAACCTAACGTTTGAGCCACATCGATATTGTCCAACTTTATATTTAAAAACATTGGATGACATTTCATAATTAATAACAAATATTGTATGAATTAACTTACATGTTTTTGATGATCGCAACTAGTATTCACCAATTTAGCTTAAAATTAATTTAGGGGATGACTACTAAAACAGTAAAGTAAGTTTACGTAAGTGTGCTTAACAGCGTGCAGCGGCATGTCTTACACTGTTAGTCAGTGAGTCAATAATTTCCGTTAAATTCCAACTCAAAGATATTATATTCTAATTCTGTTAAATAAAATAGTCATGTATTTTTTCAAATAACTTTGTCATTATTTCATTAACGTTGTTATTTGACTGTAGACTGTTGCGATGGCGTTTGACTCCAAACTATGAACAACATGTAAACTATCAATTTTGATTCAGTTAATTTTCTGTTCATCATGTAACCAAGACTCAAGCTACACTAAAATACGATCCGATTTACATCTGCCATTGCCCTTTTTCAATTGATTTTAATGCCAATCCCATCAAGTCAATCACTTCAATTGAACATGAACTGTACCCATGCAGTATTAGCATTTCTAATAAATATAACAGTGCAGACAATGTGCTCTTCATATTAAGGCTTTTAATTATACAATATTTTGTAATGGATCGCCTAGGGAAATATTGATATATCTATCTTACAAACAATGTCATCAACATCAAACAATTAATGCATACCTATGCGTAAAAGATATCTAATAAGATCATATTATCTCATCCATTGTGAAGCTAATTAAACGATGGAGTGATTCATTCATTTCTTTGTGCAATACGTAGCTGAAAATTGTTATGAGGATAATGTATAAGATGGTTATAAAACCACGCGGGATTTCTTTATAGTTTTAATAACTGTTTTTATCAATTTTCTTTATAGAATAGTTAACGTTTTGCTTAACATTCTAGGAAAGCAATTTTTAAGTATAAAAATAAAATACATTTGTTTTACTTTCTTTTCCGTCTTTTTTCTTTGATTTTATTTTGTTTTAAGGCAGGAGGGCTAATTTACTTTTACACTGTTAGTAGCTTCAAAAGCCTGTAAATCATTGTCGTCGTTTTTTTTTTTTTTTTTTTTTAGTAGTTTGCATTACAAAACAATGCGTAATCAGTTGCCGTCGCCGGTAGGTCGGTGATTCTACCCGGATGTCTCCGTGCATTCGGGGTCTTCTTCCTCCACCTGCAATTAGCTGAAAGGCTTCCCCACATGAAAATTCGAATGGCGCTGCCGGGATTCGAGCCCACGCGGTGAGGGGCTTAGTGAATGCTAAAAAGTCAACGACTTTACCCTCTCGGCCACAGGTCAATATCAGCCATAATCAAACTTGGACAAGGCTTTATGGTCAATGTCATGAAGTATGTGGATGATTGCTTATGAAATGAAGTTGCTATAGTGTAAACAAAAATATGGCATTTTTATATTAAAAGGGGCAATGACAATGTTTATAGCAATAAAGAAAAAATGCTTATTTAACAGTGTCCGCTCTCTTACTTTACCAAACATAAAACTTGTTCGACTAATTTGGTCACAATATGTATGGGCACAATATCTCAGCCAAGTTCGATAACAAGCCAGATGTCTCAGTCACTCCGGAGTAATGGCCCTTAAATTGATGAGAAATTTATAAATTAACAGTGCCCACACTCTAATGAACATGAACACGGGTGCCCAAATCGTTAATGTCTTCAGTAAATCATTACTATGCAATATTGGGAAGAAATAACAAACATATTCTTAATATGCTGTTGAACATTCCTGATAAAATTGACTGTCTCATAAGTTTTGAAGCTATGCGCGACACAGCAATTTGTTTAGTTATTCAAGTACCATAACTCATATTGAGCAAAACACAGCATATATAATAGTGTCTTACTCTGCAAGCTGGTAAACACTCTTTGTACAATCTGACGGCCAGATTGTTTCAATATAATATCGTGATTTATTCGTATCTGTCTGTATGAGTAACTGTTTCAGAAAGTGTTACGTATGTAAACCATATTTCATAGCCATAACACGTATGATAAAACGATATTCACAGATGGGTATTACAAATCTACGGCTATATTACGGACCCGTGAATGAGTATAGATCAACACATGTATATTAAAACATTGACGCAACTTAAATACAATTTGCATAAATAGTCGACATTGCATTGGTGCTCATAAGATACTGTGGGTATCTGGATAGCTTAGTGGTAACGAGCCTCGTTTGTTATTGGCTCATAGAGGTTTTTAATATTTAAAGTTATTCAAGGGCCATAAATCTGCACATATTAGGTGAACGGCAAAACTGAACTGATATCTAATCTGGTAAGTGAACGTTTTTGTGAAAAAGATAGATGTGAAAGAGATATTCTTACCGTTGTTCAAGGTCCGTCACTTTGTATATTGTTTGAAACAGCAAAAGAAACTTCGTTATCTTATTTAACATGCTGTTGAGTTTTGTGACACTGGCCCATAGAGTTTGGGGATAAAAACAGCAAAGTCTTTTTCTTAATTTTCAAGAGCAATTACTCAAAAAAAAAAACAATAACATCATCACTGTACATAATTTACGCATAAATATATCAAAGAGCTTCTACGTTGAATTGAAGAAATCTATTTTATTCTCATATAAGGGACAATTACACCGATAATTAATTCACTCTGTAAAATTGGAACGTACTGTTGTTGTTTTTTACCTAATTCGGTCCATAAATATTTAATTTAAAAAGCCTGACTCTATTATCTTAGACATGCCATTTTACGTAAATATCATCAACATTCGTCTTAACTGCTTACAACCAATAAACACGCCTTGCACTTACATCAAAGATAATGTCTTGACGTTTATATAACCACGTTTATTTTGTTGATGCATTTTGTGTAAACTGAAGACGTCTCATCAAGCTGCTAAACAATCCTTCGAATGAATTCTTTTTTTAGATACTCTTAAAAACCATCACAAATTCATAGGGGTTGATTCAAACCCACCTATATATAAATTAGGTATATTTGTTTGTAAAGCATTCGAAGTGAGACAGAGTCAACTACTTTAGAGCATTTATTAATGTTTTATTATTTGAAACATTCTAAGTAATGTTTATCACAAATTAGTATTTTAAGGCAGTATTTGTTATCTATTCTGTTATTCATACGTTATCCTAAATTTTCGTTTCGTTAGGATAACTGGTGTATGAGGATGTAGATTTATCTGGAAATGTCAGAAAAACTGTATGTTTCTTCTAAGTGATGCATGTGTATAATTAATATTACATATATAAGGTATCAAATAGATATATAAACATCTTTTTCACTTTCAAATGTCAAAAATATATGAAAAGGTTTTTATGGCTTGTACCTACCTACTTGTTTAATTTAAGAAAAAGATGATGTCAGTGTTCATGAATTATACATAAACACTGTTAAAATTTGAATGATGTTATAAGTTATATCATTTTCAACTGTGGATGTAATTACTTCTATGTATTTGTATGTATTTATGATTTTATCCTGTCAAAATCACGATAATTGTACATCCACATGGGCCATTGACCTTCTGGAATAATTGAATAAAATCTAATCCATATATCGCAATTGGGACGCCCTATAAGAAGATAAATGCACCTTAAAAAATAAATTTTTGCAAATACAAGACGGGTATTTAATAAGATAATTAGTGACACTGTATAGAAAATAGAATGACACTATTTAAATTATAATATTTTAACAATAACAGGCAGTGGATGAATATAATAACAAGGAATAGAAACACTGTCATTTTTATCTCAGACATACTTTGATATTGTTTTTATTCAGTTATTTTTATAATCTAAAAACTTAAATAGAGAGGGGCAAGGGAGAGCTTTATAAATTCAAAAAAGTGTGAAGAGCACAGGGACGTGTATGTCAAGAAAACTCCCCCAATAACCATCATTCTCAATACGATGTAAGTGAACTCAAAGGAGAAGTTTACTTTTTAAACGTATAGCGTTTTTTTTTCTGTTTTTTTTCTTCTTTTTTTCTATTCTCAAGTGAATTTCACATAACCTTAACAATTATGAAAATATCACCATGATTTACTAAGAAAATACAGTTCATACTAGCCCCGTTAAATTACTGTATGTTTATTTTTAAATATAAATTAATTTTTCAAAAACCGATTTAGGATTTATTTTAAATTTTTATGTTAATTAATGACAAGTTATAAGCTGAGTTGCGTGAATATATGCACCCGCGGTATACCGCTTTCCAAAAAATAAGACGTCGAAACTTCATTTAAAAAAAGTACTTCAACTTACTTAGAAAGTTAGAAAGGCTAAAACGTTGCGTTGCGATATCCTTTATCAAATTTTCATGAACAAAATGTCCAAAAATTCCCATCAAACATGCAAGGCACAACATTTCACAAGAAAACCATTGAATTATTAAATGAATCATAAACGAAATTTTCTTATGAACACAGACTAATTTGATTTCCATGGCATAAGAAAATGTCAACATGCTGTGTGCTGGAGCAATATCATAGGAATTATCTTCTTGAAATAAAAACAAGTTAAAATGTTAAAATAAATCACACGACCTTAGATAGTTCGCAACATATTAAGTCTGTTTCGATAAGCTCGTTAACATGTTTACATGATTTCTGGATTTATTGGAATCTGCTTAGAATCGTATTGCTGTTGACTACTTGTCACATTTTTCTACACATGATATGAATGATTGGCTCAAAATGACATGCGAAAGTTGTTTGCATGCCTTGTAACGCAGTACTTAAATCAATGGGACTTACTGTAACACTCGATCGTATGTCAGATGAATCAAGTTGGATGAAATGCAGTGCCTGCTAATACCTAAAAACAACAACCTTATAGATTGTAACTGAAATATCTGAAAGCTTAAATGTGGTTGTTTAAAGAAATATTTCAATGAAAAAAATAATAAAAAAAGTAAGTGGTATTTTTGTACATGCCTAATTCAGATATATCTCGTGTTGACATTTTATATGGAAATAATTTCTAATTTTCAAGCGATGACAATGAACGCGATGTTATATGGATTGCTAACAATAAACATATCGTTACTCTATTCTCCAATTTCTCTCGCCTACAGTTTAATCTAAAACAACAGACTTTCTGTTCCAGCCAGTCAGGGTTCAAAATATATCTGGATGATTTGCGATTTTGTCTTCTGCGTACTTTCTTTTTCGTTAGTTTATTAAATACGCTATACCCAGCATCGATTTTCAGTACATTTTATTCAGTTTCGACTTCCATAACGCAATCATGAATTATCACCATTTAGTGATAAGAGAGAAAACAATTCTTGGACTTTTTTCTTTGCGTAGTAAAAAAGGGGGGGAATCTGTAAATACAAATGTCTAAATAACGCCCCGAATATTTGTCCAATTCAAAAATTGTGCTACCTTAGAACAGCGTTGCAAGAAACCCTGTTCAATACGAATAATTCTAAATATATATACCAAAATCTCGGTCCAAATTGGCAAATGACACGCATTACTTACCGTGCTAATCAGACCATAGCTGACTGTCCCAACCGCTCCACGGTATATATATTTTGCAAGGAGTTCAAACGTACGCATGACAAACTATCTGAGCCTATACAAAATAAGTAGTACAAGGCTGCAGCTAAAAAAAAAAAAAAAAAACAATTGGTATGTTCATAATCTTTTTGTGCATACTCTGTTGTGTCACGATTACTTCTCCGCCTTATGTCTGTCTGTCTGTCTGTCTGTCAGTCACAGGTTGTCACACAATTGCTGTCGCGCTTCTCTCAGCGGGTGATACATGTGTTCAAAGGAACATTTTTTGTGGAAACTATTTTAGAATATTCATTAGACAATGACCCTGTAATATTTCATAAAGTTTCCCCTTTCTTTACAATATATTTTGTTTTCTATTGAAATTCAAATGAAAATAACCCGATATCTCATTATAGGGCTCCCAATAATTGTAAAAAAAAATATGATATTTGTTTAGTATAAAAAAGTTTACATTAATATACACGATACGATTCTCGTTGTTATTAGAGAAACTTTGAAATTGCTTAAGTATAAATATGTCAGATTATTGATCTCTGTTTATTAAAACAACTGGAACTTGAGGGGGGATTTTCGAATTTTCTTCAAGAAATTACGACACTAGTTTTGATTTACGAATTCAACTGGCATTAAATTTCACGAAGTAACAGAAAGCAATGAAACGGATTTATGCATAAAGATGTATACAATTGATTATATTTTTATTCTCAGATTAGCCTGAAAACTGAACACGATTTGGTTTTTCTCATATTTAATTTCCTTTTCAAATTAAATATATCAGTAGAAACAATGATATATCTTAAATTTCTTATAAATTACGACCAGTTTTCTTGTATGTGGTAATTAAATTAGCTCATCCCGTTTCTGTGTTTTAGGAAAGAAAATGATAATGGGAAAATATGTATTTTGAAAGATATATATAACATGGAAAAATGTAAAGCGTCACTGACCTAGTGGATAACAGGTCGTCATCTTTTCCTCAAAAACAAGGGATAAGCAAACCATGACGACTAAAATGCTACCTCTAGTCAAAATCTACCTGACCCAAACACCGAAATATACATACCAAGTTTTGTAGCTTAACCAATATTTTTTAAGAATTTTCAATTTGATAGTGCATTTATATAAAAACAACATTAAAATGAACTATACCTATGGACAGTTTCATATTTTTGTTCCTATCAAGTACATAAAACGGCACTCTCAGCTTTTGTCTCCTCTGTGGCAACGGGAAGAACCCTTCGCAAAAACGGTATGCGTGTGAAGATAGTTGATTGTATTACAAATTTGTCCACCACCCAGAGAGAAACGAATCTGATTGGAAAATGTATTATTTTATTTAATTAAATTATAATTATTACTCATGCAGTTGTCATTCTTATATTCCAAATGATTTCACACGAGTACATTTTTATAAAAATATAGAAAAAAGTCTCTTCTAGATTTAATTTTTATAAATATGATTAATGATTTTATTAATTAGATAATGTTTTTGATAATTTTGTTCCGGACTGCAGACCGTAATTGCTGCACGTATACCTTGTCTTGGCGATATCAAATTTATGAATCACTATGATAGACAAAGTTTCATAACGGCATGATTTATCAAAATTAATTTGAAGAAATCTCCAGAAAGGTGCCTGGATAAAGTATTAGAATCTTGACCTATGTGACATTATCTATATCTATTATGTTTTGAAGTCTTTGAACCTCTTTGTAACAAATGTGAGTCATATTATATCACCCATAGCAACGTTATTCATAAAATACCTTCGTTGATAACTAAATACAGCAAAGCCGAAGAAAAGTGCTGTTATAGCTTGATCTCTTGTTTGACTAATCAATAGTTATGCTGACAGTAAGGCTACAACTGTAAATGTTATTTATCTGTATTTCAACGGGTTTTTTTTATACCACCCGCATCATAGCTGTGATGGTGTGGGTAAGTTGGAATAATTTGATGAAACTTTTAATTAGTATGTCCAATTACCGTAACTCCACATCATTGCTGGACACCAACGCATGATTGTTTCTTTGCTTTACATTCGTGAAATGTGGAAAAGTTTGGCAGATGAAATATTTGAGTAATTGATTTAAGAGATATCTAATTCAATTCAAAAAGTTATTAATATAACATGCTTTGATTACTCTTAATTTTAAGGCTTTGTTAATTATCTTCGAAATACACCTGTACCGTAAGATTATTTCTTTGAAAGACAGGTATGTGTTTTTTCTAATAATTTTGATATCATCAATCCAGATAAACAGCAATAAATCAGAGACCCCCATCTTGGAATTTAAAATATATAAAAAATAAAATGCTATAATATTTAAGTTAATTCAACTATTATTCCGACCGCCGTTATGTCCAATACCTTATTAAATGTATGATATAATAGACGGTTATTCGTGTTTCTATACGTCATTAAAAAATATTTCAGTTAAAATTCATTCCTCCAGCTGCAAGAAATCCACATGTTTTGTTTAATAGAAGCCTCTTGTTATTCCCTCTAAATTTTGTTTAAAATATCGAATAAACAAATTCCGCGGTTGTTAAAAAAGCTCTAATGTTAAATGCACGTGTTGTTTGTAAATAGATATTATCTTAAATAATCATGATCATATATTGATTTGTACTTGGATAGACCTTTGGAAATAAGCCTTTGCCCTTGATAAAACAGCTTTAAACACCCCCTTTACAATTATCATACGGGAAAAACTATTACGATATCATATGAAAGTCGAATATATGTCAACGAAATCTAGCATTACCCACAAGACATAACAAGCGGTTTGTGCCCCTATTTATTGCTGATAATATTTGAAGAGAGTATGAATTTTATAACATTTACATAAATTTGACCGGTTGCATTGAAAAGCATGTTTAGAAATAAACATAACGTTTACTGTGGATTACAATGTGCCGCTATTTTGATTGTTTTGATTGTAACAAGCAAAGTGAAGTATGTCGCCATCAGGGATTAAAAATAGGACCTTCGCTTACATGTATGCCATGTTCATATTTACAATGTAGCCCGGCTCCCAGCCGGGGTCCACGATTTCTGGGCACCAGCCGGCTTGCGCATATCGTGACAAAATCGTCCGACAACCCGCTTTAAAACTGAGTAAAAGTGAGATTCTCTATACTATAACCTATATGTGTATATGTTTATTTTTTCCTAGACTTGTTGAATTTCATTTAGAAGATGACCTACATGTGTTCCAGCTATATAAGTTCGAAAACTTTTAATCTCATGTATAAGTATTGCAAATCAAGTGCCTCCAAAGTCAAATGACAATGTATTGTCTCATTCAAAATAAAATCAGTTTTTCCTAAAAGAAAGGTATATTGTAATCTGAATCCTCAGAGGCTGTTTGCAGCTTTATACTTTGAAGATGATAGTTTAGAAATCAATGAGGCTCATGCCGATGTCTTTACCATTCCGTCCGGGCATCGGGAGGTCGTCCAGGAGTCAGGAAGGCTCCAGTGTCTCTCCATTGACTACACTGACGAGTAGTCTTGATCGGATTTTTACTAGACGCCCGGTCAAGACATCTTTCGATTTGTAAACGATGTCATCCAGATGCACGACGTCGGGGCTCATTTTAAAGGTATTTCAGTGGATTTTTTTCTAACACAGATTTTTCTAAATTTTTGCACATAAGTACATTAGACTACAACTAATAGATATTTGATTGAAAAACAGGGGGTCACCATGCTCCTTCTAGAAAAATAGCTTATAGTAAAACATAACTGTAGCATTTTTTTTTTAAAATCAAAGCATTTAAGAACTAGAAAGACTGCATTCTAAATGCTTTAATAACAAATCCATTTTTTTCTGAATATTTGATCACAATTTGTAACTTATTATGTGTTTCTAGGTTACAGGTGAAAACACTGTCAAACATGCATGGAAAATAGAAAAAAAAGAGGGCCATAATAGCCCTGAATCGCTCAGAAACACTGCCGTCAATGCTAATTATTGATTACGAGTCATAGTGAATACATAATCTACGCAGAAGTACAGAAAAATTATCTAAATTCAACACATAAATGTACCTGCCATCCAACTTTGAAGGCCTTGTGGTTTCTGATAAGATTTTCCTATTTTTTCCTAAATAAGTCTATGTAAAATCAAGTGACCCCTGGGGCGGGACCCCAGGGTCATGATTAAAACAAACTTGGTAATGGTCCATAAGACAATGCCACACACCAAATATCTAAACTCCAGACCTTTTGGTTTCTGACAAGAAGATTTTTCTGGGTTACCAAATATCTAAGCTCTAGGCCTTGTGGATCCGGAGAAGAAGATTTTTTAAAGAGTCCACTTGAAAAATCTATTTTTTAACTTCTGTGACCCAGATATGCAACGGACCGGAACCATTTGAACAACTTGGAAGAGCTTCATGCAAGGAACACCCCAGGCAATTTTCATCAAATTTGGCCAAGTGGTTTAGGAGGAGATGTTGTTTGAAGAAAATTGTAAAGACACACGCACAAACGCAGGGACGACGGATACCGACAAAAGGCGATCACAAAAGCTCACCATGAGCACGTTTTGCTCAGGTAACTCAGGTAACTCACGTTACTTACAAGCAAAAATGCCATTGCGTAATGATCAAAATGTAAGCTAAAACTATACAAAATTTATGAAACTATAGAATTTGTTTCTTAATAAACAAAATATCAAAGAACGGATATCCTTTATTTTATCAGATTCAATCCTCTGACGAAATGGCTTTCTGAAAATCACGTTTGTTTTTTTCACCAAAACTTCTTTTATTATTATTTTTATTTATATTTGAGCCAAATTTACATAAAAACACTAAAGTGTGATCTTTAGGACCCTCAGCATTTGGCTATAATATACTTTTAATTATGCTTTGACTTCATTAATATCAAAATTTGGGGTTGCCTTTATCTTTCTACTGAAAATAGATAAAAAAAAATCCAAAACATATTTTTACCAAAATTAAAATCAGTGGTAACCCGCTGAAACATCCTTAAGTCAGAGTTAGAATGAGTTCGACACCCTTACAATATCTATTAGTCACCCGGCGTCCGGACGGATGTGCATTAAAATACGCCGGAAACTGATCTAGGCTTAAATGTAACCATGCCATTACTGGGTGATGATTTTTTTTTTACTGTTTAAACCAAATTTAGAATAAATCAGTTTTGTGTACCAATTATTATTGAATAATATTATGTGCTTTTATTGATTTGACATATTAAATCAATGTCGATTAAATTAGAAACATGTTTGTTATAATATAATTAAAGGTAAAAAAAAAAATTTACGTAATACACATATACACATTAAATGGTGGCTCAAATACATAATCACGTTGTCATTCAAGCGTTTCACTCCTAAGAGATCTTTCGTTTGTATAAGCGATGCGATTTCGGAGTTTATAATTTTAAGCAATTCTGCTTTGGAATGGATTTCTGCCTTTGCACAGCGACTTAATTGATTTGATTGAGAAAGTAAATGGGAGAATTTTATGTAAAATGGATTTGGGTCAGAGCCTCCATTACCTGCACTTATTTAATTCAACTTAACTTAAGACGCAGCATTTTATATAGAATGAATTGATATTTCATTTATTTCTTCTTGAGAAAGACAAAAAAAAAAAATGCCGAAATATTGAAAAAGGGTGAATTTAATGGTTAACTTGATTGATAAAACTTACTCTAACTACAAGAGAGCTAATCATAATCAATGTAATTTGGCGTATTATTCAACAGAGGCAAAATGTTTTGCTGAATCTCAAAATGAGCTCATTATACAATCAAAGTTTTAGAATTCGACATTCTGGCTCTATGACGATAAACAATTGGTCTGTGTTATTTAGGACACAAACAATTATAAGTTTTCTTTAATGTATAAATACAGTGAATGTAATATTACTAGAGGCATGCAGTAAAATGACACTTAACTTTGCATAAAGCATGTTTATGAATTGTCTTGAACTATTTTCCCATCATTAAATCGCAATACTTACATGCGACTATTTATATTGATATACTGCCTAGGTCGTTTGTTAGGCACCGAGAATATCACAGTATCATTCAGTAATGATATACACTGATACACACCTAGATATCCATCAAATGGTCATCAAGCATTTCAGTTTTCCTAAAATATAACAAAATTTGAATATTTTCCTTAAATAAACAATTAAATATTTTCGTAAAATTCATCAAAATTCAAAAGTCCGATATTTTTAAGGATTAATAATAGTAATAAAACAAATAATAATAAAAGAAAAAAAAGCAGTTGAGAAATCAAAGTATATTTCTTTATCAGCAAATAAGGGGTTCCTACAACCCTTAAATTTAAGACGAAAAAAAAAAGTTCGTGAATCGCAGACCTGGTCCTCACATAGTAATGATTTTATTGTGAACGTTGAAACCAGTCATCGAATTGCTTCCATAATATAGAGGATACTCGTTTGTTTTGAGTGGATATGGAATATATTTTACCCAGAAGTGATACAATTTTGTTATTTCCACGTGCGCGAAACACAGCATTTCATCAGTGTGCATTAAAGAAAAAGATAGTATACATGAGGATTCAATTTCCTTTGCTTACAAAACTTTTAATTCTTGGATTATCAAATGAATATACAGATTTTCTCCTTTGTCATGAACAACAATTGCTCTTTTTTTGTATAAATACTAAGAAAGGTCCCGCGAGAATGTTTTTCACTGTTGATATTCGTCTGAATAGATATAAGTTATATAAACCGGCTTTAGTGGCGCTTGACTGTGAAGCCAAGGGTTGTGGGTTCGATCCTCACGTAGGTCGGACACGATCTCCGTAATGAATGCCTTACATTTTTTCTGGTAATTCGTCTTCCTCCGCTGTATGTAGTTAACAACAGAGTTCACTTACTGTCGGAATCCCCAAAAAGTGATGTTAGGTGAACTGTTAGCCTTTGATGGCATAAATGGCGTTAAATAATTCAAATAAACCAAGTTTAACACACGAAATGCAGAACAAAAAATTAAAAAAAACTTATTGCTGTCACATGTTTAAAGGTGTGCCACAGTGGAGGATAATATTTGCAGTATTGCAATATAATGCAGAATACGTTCAATTGCTGTGAACATGGTTTTATCACATATTTTATACTTGTGATTTGGTGCTAACAAAATGCACATGTTAAACTTTGGCTGTATAATCCGCTGTTATTTGTGTAGCAATATTAACATTGAAAGGGGTACGAATGACGCCAAAACCCCCACTTAATACTGCACACAGCTGTTAAAAATTTCTTAGCCTTAGGCCATATATACACCATGCTTTTCACGTGCACCTAATGTTGTATGAGTACGTGAACATTGTAGTTTACACGCACGCCAAACTACAGCGACTTCCTTCCGAGCGTTCGTTTAAAAGCAAACAATATAAATTCGAATGATAAATTTGATAAATTTTGCGGGCTTAATTGCGGGCTAGTCGAGCCCCCCCCCCCCCCCCCCCAAAAAGGGGGGGGGGTACACGTATTTTTAACAATACGACGAATCCACAATACAAAACGGTGTACCCCGGAAATATGTTACTATTTTTAGAATTATCCAATTTCGATGGATTCACCAAAATTAGATGGATTCACGCAATCTCTGCAATTTTATTTATTTCGAAACACAAATAACACAACTACTGAATGGTTATTGAATAACCGTGATGTTGTTTCGTAACGGCACCCAATCTGACACAAAAATCAGTTCGTTCTTTAAGCAATATTGATACCAGTTAAAACTGTTCTAACATGACGAAGGGCTTTGCTGGCGTTAACTGAAGTTAACGAAAAAGGCATTGCTGAAACACACACACACACACGTGTGTGTGACATAAATTTAATTTTCTTAGGAATGTTGGAGTAGGACAAACTATTTTCTGCTAGTATGAATCTATGTTATTTCAATGCCTGTAGACTTAGCGCAATATTTAGATTGGTTTCCCCAGGTTATTTTTTATCCTATAACTTATTCCTGATAGAGATATTCAAATTCCCTGTAGCATATTGTCTTATTATATTTTACGTGATTTATATTAAACATATCTTTGCCTGCTTTCTTGAAATTTAAAAAAAATATTCAAGTAAAACTGATTGCTTCTTAGGAAAATATAGTCCTCCGATTTATCGAAAAGGATGACCCGCTTATTCGAACTGCAGGCAAAATGGTACTCATAAAACCTAAATCATTGATAAAAAAAATTGATGTATTCTACAAAAACTACAAAATCGTACAATTGTATCCATATTCTGTAACAAAGATCGATATATGAGTATATGTATTGTTTGAGAAAGCAATAATATTACATCAATTCGAGTATAAACTCTTTTTAATATCATTTTCATATCCTAAGAAAAAACTTCTGAAATTGTTTTAATCAAGAAAGGGTAATGGTCTTTTCAATCCGAGTGCAACATCTTACGAGACTATATTTACACCATACAGTTATCTGAGACAAGGTTTAAGACTGCAGACCCCTTTCTGTTATTAATACACTCAGTAATATGTGTATCCAACAATTACATTTAATAAAAGTATCGCACATATCATTCATAATGCATTACAGCATACTTCTAATGTATTTTTCAAAATACAAAGAAAATATATATTACATATAAGGCATGAAGTAAAGCATTTCTTTTGAATTACAAAAATATCTATCACAATAGTATAAATCAGAAATAATCATGTTCAAAAAACGGGAGGAACTTAACTAGACAAGAAACTGATCTAAATGCAAAACGTATAGTGATATAGAAACATTTCTAACAACTCTATTATAATGATATAGACAAATATATAACAACTCTAGACAAATATATTTCAACTCTATTATAATGATATAGTCAAATATATAACAACTCTAGACAAATATATTACAACTCTATTATAATGACTATAAGACAAATATATAACAACTCTAACAATATATATTACAATATTCTATTATAATGATAATAGACAAATATATAAAATACAAAAACTCTAGACAAATATATTACAACTCTATTATAATGATATAGCAATATATAACAACTCTAGACAAATTATTACAACTCTATTATAATGATATAGACATATATCTAAAAAATCAACTCTATTATAATGATATAGACAATTAAACAACTATAGACAAATAACAACTCTATTATAATGATATAGACTAATCTATAACAACTCTATTATAATGATATAGACTACATCTATAACAACTCTAGTATAATGATATAGACAAATCTATAACAACTCTAGTATAATGATATAGACACATATATAACGACTCTAGTATAATGATATAGACAAATCTATAACAACTCTAGTATAATGATATAGACAAATATATAACAACTCTAGCTTACATTCGTACTATATGTTCATGATTCTTAATCATCCTATATATGGTGGTTAAATATGTTGATATGAAAAAAAAATCTTTTATATACGTCTTTAAGCTCTTTGAAAGAAGTAGTTCAAATTTTTTCAGATATGTATCAAATTATATGCGCGTTAATACTGCTCTTCAAATATTTTATATAGAAGACGCTGACTGGTAAGTATCGCCCCTCCAATATTTTGGGATGTCAAATAAAAGTTAAACACACAGTCACTCATTCAGAATTGTTTTACGAATACTGTAAAGTTGATACAAATATTCAGCAAATTACACTGTTTAACATAAAACTCAAAACAATGTTGAACGTCAGAATTATTCGCCCCTCAGGGCATCAATGTTAAATAAAAGGACTTTAATGCAAAATGCACATAATATCAACATTTGGAGATTAAAAATTTTTTTTCAATACTCAAGATAGAATCCCACTGAATGAACATTTTATGTTCCCTTATATAACATTTTTATCCCTTCTTTCTTTTTTTTTTCCCCCTATTTTTACTTCCTAGTATATTACAACTCATAAAGATAGCGACAGATACGTTTTATAGACTTATTTTAAAACCACAGACTATTTAAAACTTGCAAGCATTATTATATCAAGTAATTTATAACACTTTTACTTTCTTTTATTGTTTTTTTTTTCTTACGCCAAATATTTTTAAAGATATTTCTCGTTTATTTTGACATCATATAACTGTATGCTCTTATACTTTTTGTTTATATGATTTGAGCAACAAAGATTCTTTTGTTCGTTGCAGCCTGTCAAGCAGTGGTAAAGCATCACATGATTTATGGTGCTTCAACTTAAATGTTTATACATGTAAAAATTATTGATTGCGAATAACCCCTCACGGTCGATCCGTGCAAATTTCCGTCAGTTATATAGCTGTATTATCAAAATGTTTCCTTGTTCTTTTTATGAGGTAGTCAGCTAAATTTCACAAACTGTTTTGTGATTAATGTCATGTTTTATCATTCTTCAAAGAACTTAACATACATTTATAAAAAGAGTGTACTTAACTCCTGATTAAGCATTTAATTATCTCTTGCCAGTGCAAAAACAGCATTACGTAGCCTCGAGTATTGTGAATTTTATTTTCGTTTGAAACAATCCAATTGCGACATAAGAAAAATGTTGAATAAGTCGGTCCACACTATATAAAAGATTGTCGTTTAGCGTTTTAAGACCTCGGTGACGCTTTTAGAACCATTTGGCCTAATATGACATATACAGAATACATAGCTGGACAATGATAAGGGAAAGGTAATTCGTAATTTATCAGTTCAATTATTCTACTATTCAAAGTTGTTTATTTACCATGTCTTTCAATTGTCTTTGATAATTAAGAATAAAATATCTATTAAATACCTTCAGTAATAGTTATTCTGGTAATATATTTATATGCTCGTGTCTGTATCTGATGATTAATTTACCAGCAAACTATGATCTGAGAAATGCGAATTTAATTTGAACTTAAAAATCCGGGTAAAATACGTTTTAAGGTTAATTTTGTATATCATTACACTAATACTTGCATGTTGTTTCCTTGCAGTGACTATTATTAGTTCTTTGTATGATATGATATTTATTTTCAAGTAAAACAAGTTCCTCCGGATCTGTCATTTTATTCGTAAATTCATTGACCTTTTATGAATAAATCCAACATTTTATAAAAAATTTGAACATTTTCTTTCAAAGATTTTTACACTAGAATATATTTCACTTTTCAAGCCGTTCCTCACAATATTCTTTGTTAATACTTTTTTTTGACTTTATCAAATCCACCCAAAATAAATTTATAGAATTTTCTACTAGGTGATTAATATATTTTCCTGAGGATTGGGCATAATGTCTATTCTTGATAGTTTGTTTTTAAACTGTATCTAAATTTATATCAACGAGGTGCCTAATGATTTAAACAAGTTAAAGCTGCAATTTGGCTAATTTTATTTCACTGTTTTACTTTTTTTATCTATCCAAACACTTGGAGTTTTATCTAGTTAAAATTAAAACTTGGAAGACAGTTTATGGCTGTGAAGATCCATCTAAAAAAAAACATGGGACTAAATCTAAAGCTTATTCAAAATCAACTTAAAGCATAATTGCAAATGAACAATTTTCTTCTATGTATTGCATGATATCATGAACTAGTCAAATCTATTCCCGTATACATGTCCATCGTCCAGGTATAATCTGTGTTTAAACATTGTTAACAAGTTTAGAAAATTCGCATCTAAGTTTGCCTGCAATTATACTAAAAGTAAGCACAATGAAGAAACGATAATGCCTTATAGTTTGTTTATAAATAAATAAACGTGAATGATTTTCCTTTGGAGTGCATGTTCTAATTCGTTGTCTTTGTGTTATAGAAAGCTCTCCTTTTGCATACCCATATTTTATTTATCTTATTCGGGGATTTCCTTATATGTTCCAAAATGTTTGACTAAATCCATAATTTTTCGGAGATTTATTACTTTTCATTTTCTTGAGATTGTATTAGCTTTAAAATGAGTATTTTTCTCCTTATTGTAGAGATTCACAATCTTGCAATTTCTTAATATCAGAATAAGGAAAAATATCACTTAGATTGTGGTCAATTAATTCATTTTCTTTTTTTAAATGATTTAGATTCTTCTGATCGGTTATTAAGGTTCCGTTATCTTTTTTGTAATTTTGGAATTATTTTACTAGTGTAATTATGCATTTCCAATTTACAAAAATGTTGTCTTGGCTTTTCATTTTTTGTATTTGCTGGGATTTTCAAAATCAAATTAAGTGCCCAATCATTTTATTTTTCCCATGTCTTCTAATTTGGACTGAAGTTCAATCAACTCATTTGATTTTGATGGTTTTTATTCAGGAGGCTGTATTTGATTCATTGAATTATTTGCCTCTTCATTTTTAGCTTAGTTCTATATACTGAATATGAAAAACTTTTTCCTCTTCAATCCATCATGTAACGTTTTAAAAATATCATTTATTGTTGACAAAAATTTACTGAATGTTGTTTTACATGCATATTTTTGATAAATTATTAAGCTGCCAGTATCATAAAACTACCATTGACTTAGCTCGATACATATTAAATGCACAGAAATTAAGACAGGATGAACTAGTGAAAAATGCTGCTTCATAAATAGTTAATATAATTGATATATAATTCATATAAACGTAAAACATAACTGTGCTACTTTTACCTTTGTGAACTTTAAAACTTTTTTGACTGTCCGATTCATATATATATATATATGTGTGTATGACAAACCTTTTATTTGAATATTTACACGTCTTGACCATATATTTGCTTTTTGTAAATGGCCAAATGCACAGTGCCGCCGATTTTGCCATTACTTTTGATTGATTGATTTGTATTTGATCTATGTTTGAAAAAATATTGGAAAAGCAAACTGATTAACCATCTCTCTAATAGCATCACCTTAACTCTTTCCCTCATATAGACTCATTTTGACGCACTCAATAGGTACCACATAAAGCCTGATCTGCAGAAAGCCAAACTCAAACCTTACCAAATTTAATTGTAAAATCCTCATTACCAGACCACTGAGGAGCAGTGAACAGCATAAAACCTGATCAGCCTGCGAGTTACTCGCAGGCTGATCTGGTTTTATGCTGTTCGCATAGGTCTTTTCATGGTATCCTCTATGAGGGAAAGGGTTAAGTTAATTGGATTATTCACTTTCTAAAGTTTCAGCATTTTTTTTATAATGCTCTGAAAAATGTCATCGTTTGGGGAAATTATTTTTGAATTTTCATCGTCTATTTTCAATTATTAAGACTACAAAGAGATAATTTGCCTTTTTTCAATTTTATAATCATGTATCTTACAGTTAATATTTTTGCGTGAAAATAATAGCAACCTCCTGGCATTTGACCAATTAAATTCCCATTAATTGCGAATATTTTTTTCTGGGCTAGAGGTGAAATGACCATCTTTGCAAACAGTAGATATGAAAAACATCTCTTCTTTGTCAGGTCTGTTGTTGCCAGTTATTGATAATTGGTAGACATTTTTTTTTTTTTTGATATTTCTTTATATACATAAAGTCATATTTTAAGCATACCAATCAAAGTACGAGCATAACAGATGCAAAAGAAAAATAAAACATGAATAACCATATGATATTGAGCTCAGTGGACATCCTTGCAAAAATATAATACTTAATACAGGAAAATAACACTTCAGATCTTTAAGAAAAAAAGTTGTGAAGATTATCATATGTGATTTAAACATTATAGAAAATGCATGAATTTTGAAAAAGCTTAATGTGAAGAAAAAAAGTTTCAATATAATTAAATATGCCTCAGTAAATATAGTTGGATTTAGAATCATGTTGTGTTTTTTAATTATTTTTTTAAAGAATAATACATAATTAAACTGTTTTTCTTTCACGAGCAGTTTTTTTTTAAAATTCAACAAGTTTACATATATACAAATACGAAGGGTGATCATTTACAATCGACAACTTTCGCCATATTTTCTTTGTCAGCTTGTATAGATCAGCAGCGAATTGTATAAACCTTGGTTAAAATAACCCTATTTTTTAATCGCTAACCCACGGTTATCTTTTAACCAAATTGATTACTTAACCACCCTGGTTATCCTCTTGTATAAAACAGCTTAACCACTGGTTTAGTTAACCATGATTTTAGTTTTAAGCATTGGTTAAAATAACCAATTAAACCTTCCCATTATGCAATTATCTGTTCATCCGGCACTGTATATAGACAGAAGATAAATCGATGGAACCTATCGCTGAAAAAAAAAGATCCCGGCCTAAAAACTTCTCAGTGAGTGAAATGACAGTGATCACTGAACAAATGAAAGAACATGGCTGGGCTTTTAAAGCCAAACACTCAAGCGGTGGGGACTGTATCGTTACAAAACGAAAGCAGGAAGATAGGTGGAAGACGAAAACGGAGTCGATAAATGCTGTTGGCATTTGGTTGAGTAGTGTATGTGAGGTGAAAGAGAAGTGGAGAAATATGCAAAGAAAGGCGAAACAAGAGTTTTCCCAAGAAACAAAGGCGATGCGAAAGACCGTTGGTGGATCACCTAGTGGCAGTAAGTGTAGTCGCACCATCTGAAGAAGATACACTGCCTAGCTCAAAATCAACCAAATTTACAGGTACATATCTTTTTTTTTCACATGATGAAGTCGCACCTCCCTTAGTGGTACTCAGGACTTTATTTATCCCGACTGCTAATAATGACTCAGTAATAATACATTGCAATAGACCGAAGTTTTCTACAAAAACAAATTTGAAAAAAATCATTTATATTTCATGTTACTCAGCTAATTGCTTATATAAACTTACTTTTTTAATGTATAGTGCTATAATGTATTCATTAACTGCTTAATTTTAAAAAAAAATTTGTGCTAAACTAAGTGGGTTAAGATAATCTTAATATTCAATAATTAGTTATTATTTGTTATGATTATACAAATTATGAATTATTCATTAACTTTGAATTCCTTTTAATGTAACAGGTACACAACAGGAACCAGCTGAAGTTAAGCCAAATGTCTGCACTGGAAGAGGGTAGGTTCAGTTGATAATTGAAGTGCTCACTCTATCCAATTTAGTTGGTAAACAAAAGAAAACAGCATGAAAAATTACCATGGACTTAACAGTCCATAGATATCTATAAAATTGACTTTATTTCTTCTTTTTATAATAAAATGCCTAGAAATAATTTTATAATAGACTACATGTAAGAGATCTTAGCCAGGAATCTAAAGACATGCTTCTCACGTGGCTTTTGGAAAAGGGGGCAAAGAAATGTACCCCTCAGACATCATATAGATCAAGCAGAAAACGTGCACCACTCAAGGCTTAAGATTTCATGGCGTTAAGATTTGTCTTGAAGCCTTTCTTGTTTGCTATGGTATCAGCAAGAACTATTTGTGTGCCTTGTCAAGTCACTTGAAGGATAAGGGTGCTGTGCCAAGATCACATGGGAATTCCAGAAAGAAACCACATAACGCCTTCACTTTCAGTGAACTGAAACAGGTTGTGGAGGTCATTCAAACTGTGCCAATGAAACAGGCTTACCTCAGCCAGCTGCACCACGTGGTAGGGATAACATACCACCCGTATTCCTACCATATGGCCCTTCCTCATACAGCAAGACAAGTTGGGCCTCTCTACTTCTTGTCACTGAGGAAAATACAGTTGTTTGGGTTCCGGATTGACGGTCACCCTCGTCAGCTGAACTTCCTTATAGACGAACATGAGACAATCGGTGTCGACGGCAAGGAAACCAACGGACCAAACGCCGTCATTTCGATGATTAACTGGGCAATACAGACTTATGGATACAACAAGTCTCATTTCAGCATATATGCTGATAACTGTCCAAGTAAATAGACAGGAATGTTTGTATTTTAAAAGGTTTTGAATGCTATACTTCATTTACTGATAGTTTAATTTTGCAATATATATTTACAAGTTTGTATTTAAAACCAAATTAAAGGTATGGGCAGTATTTGTTTTTATAACTCCATTTAAGATTATTGGTATATTATTAACAATTCGTGAGATAGCTCGTTATTAAATAAATTGTTATGTTTTATGCTGCTAAATGGTTATTCTACTTGGTGTTTTACTTCAGGTCAAAAGAAAAACAAGTTCATGATGGGATATTTTATGCGGAGGGTGATGACTGGCCAAAACTCAGCCATAGGGTATCTAATGCAAATTCCAGGTACATTGACTTTGTTATTTAAAACAAATTCTTGTATTTTATTTTCCTTTTTAACTTTATTCCAACATCAATTGAAAGGTTTTAATCAGTAACTAAGAAGTAATTAGAATTTGTATATGTTCGTCGTAAGAATTTGAGTGTTTTAAGATGTTTTGTTGCGAGTTAATTTTAATCTCTTTCTGTTTCGAAATAGTTCAAGTAAGTTGGAAACTGCTGGTATAACAATTATACTACAGCAATATTATATCAATAATCATTAAATCTGTTGGCCATATCAAGCAAAAACATCAATACATGTATATGTTTTGCTGTTTACAGGCCATGCACGTTGCCATGTAGACGCTGCATTTGCTTGCATTAAAAAGTTGTATTGCCGATCTGACTGTTAGACATTGGGACAACTGGAAAACATTGCCAACAGATCCAGTACCACCAACCTAGCTGTGTGTTATTCACACTGACAGTGGCGTAATTGGAAATCTTTCCTAGATGCGACTTTTAACCCAGTCTAGACATAAGGTTAGTTAGACTTTTACATAGATTAGTCATCTCCAAAGCTATTAATCATTTTGTGACAGATTGTATAATAGATATGGATACATCTAAAAATAACAAACAAAATAAACTATCAATTATATGCATTACATGTGTATATTGTTAATAGCCTTTGAAAATCGTCTTATTAATCGTTTGACCTTTTAGAAAAAGATATATATATATATATATATATATATATATATATATATCGTTTATTTTTTTAAAATGCATGGATATTTAATTATAAACACGTTCCTTTTATTCCAGAAAACAACAGTTCTTCAGATTTTCCAGTGAAGAACCAGGAGTCGTGACTGTGCGCACCAACAGATATAATGTGGAGGAAAAGATCAACTACTAAAGGTGCCAAACTTCCGTTTCAGATCGACTTCCCGTCCAGCAGTATTGAACCCACCAGGACTGTCAGACTGTCAGAGGCTAGACACACATACCTTCACCGTCATGTTCGGCCGTATGTTAGATCAGCTTTGCAGAAGGAGTTCTGTGTGGCACCATAATGTGTGTTTTAAACTCTAAAGCTGGTTGTTTAGGCATATCTAGTATCGACTAGTTATGAATTTTTAGGCTTCTTTATTCAGTTATGTTATATATTATTACATGTAAACTGTTTCAGTCAATCAGATAATAATTTTACCGTATTATTTGTTCGCAATATTTATCGTAAATATATAATTGCTAAATGTACACGAAATAAAGTTGACGTTGTACTCAACGACGTCGTAATTTGAACATCAACGTCATTTATCATATATCATACCTATTGTCGTAGATATTGCACAGCTCCCTAACAAATCATACGATTGTTATGATGTTGGTACTATATAAAAAGCTAAGAGGTTGAAGAATGTGATTCTGCAAAAAAACAAAATTCGATTTATTAGACCATAAGGACCAAAATAGCCAGACGAGCTCATATGTATTTAGCTACGTTTTTAACTTGGGTACGTTTTGACTAAAACTTAAATATCTAAATATTCAGTTATGATACAACTCCGTCTTTGAATTTCTCAGGTTTTGTATCAAAGTATAACAAATTGCCGGATTACAATTAGATCAGCAATATTCTTAAGGAAATATTCAACTGCTATAGAGTGAAAATATCGGCACCGATATGTTGGTTAATTATGTACTTATGCAAATATTATAAAGATACAGAATAATTATTTAAAGTTAAATCCCTTTATTGAACAAAATAGATTACCACTGTTTGTATATCCTGCACATCGCCATCATGTCATGAATGATGTATGACTCAATATTAAATGTTTAAAAGAAGTTATATATTTAGAGGCAATTATTTGTTATTACCTTATTTGTGCCTCGCCATTGTATAATGGCTCAAGATCGCCACTAGGCTGTGGGTCTGCTTCACTACTGGATAAGGGTTCTGTTTCACTACTGGATAAGGGGTTTGCCACACCACTAGACTGGGGATCTGTGCTGTTTCTCGGTGCTCGGTCAGCACTGTAATATATTAAGGCATAAATTGATAGTCTTATCTAAATAAATGTGTGACTCTTGTTAAATATACCATGGTTTTGAAATTATGTGGAAAACTGTTTTAAAAACCATACAATGAATAAATTATCTCTCAGGGTTGTTTAAAGTCAGGATTGTGTTTTAAAATGTATCAATATAAAATGCCCATTTAGTTAAATAAGGATAGTTTTGGAAATTTTTGCATGGAAATTTATGTACCTGTCCATGTTTGGCATAGCAGCACAATAATCCTGGTCTTCTTCATATAGGTCACTGACACTGACAAGTGACTCGGGCGAACTGCTTGCATAAACTGTGACTACTGGGACAAAGTGATTAGGTATCCAGTTGATTTCTGTCATGTCCTGCCTTGTTGAACTCCACATTATGTAGCCAGTCCCTCTCTCTTCATCCTCCCGCAGATTGATTAATCTGTTCAGTGTTGCATTGTAAAGTTCCGATCCCAACTGAGGGTACATTGAGAAGACCTTACAATGCAAAACTGAACTTAAGGCAAAGAGGTGAAAAATACACATGTATGTTTTGTCCTTGCATGTCTCTAAAACTTCCTTTTCATAGATAGTTCTTGGAACCAACTGTTTTCCAGGGGTGTAGTGTTCAGAAAACATTGCATATGTCTGTACTAGCTGCTTTGCTTTCTTTTTCATGATTTATTATCCCCTTTTGGAGATGCTCAGCACTCAAATACAGATCTATGTTCATGACCATTTCAAGTACAATTCGACAGCGTATTTCATAGTGATGATCTTCATCTCCAAATGCCAAAATGCTCCCTGGCCGTGGTAAACAATTTCCATCTCCCTGAACGCATACAGGTAATTTGTTTATTGTTGTTTGAAAAGTCTGTATCTCAAGAGGTTGTTCGTTTGCTAGTTTGTCAACTGTAAGCCTATTATTAACAATACTGATGTTAGGGTTTAAGTTTATGCTTGAACCATACAATTCTCCTACATTTTCTACTATGGTGGAAACTAGGATCTGTAAATCGACAAATGACTTGCACTGACTCATTTTATTCAGAGCCTGTTCGAAGAACTCTTGCCTTGCACTAACTTTGTACTCTGAGTTTTTTGACAGTAGCTCATATGGTGGCTGCTCTGAGACCAAAGGCTCACTTGGAGGCTGCTTTGTTTGTACAACGGGGGCATTTCGCTGTAGTTGTTTCTGTGCATAATTTTTTACATATTTCTGATTCAAGCAGTTGACCGAATCATCTGACTCATACTGTTTGCAAAAACACGACAAGTTCCTTACTCTTAACAACCCTGGCTTATTTGTACTGTTCAGGACCTGATGAAATTTTCTAGTTGTAGCAACAGTTTTTACATCAGTATCCGGTCTCTTCCTGTCAATCTCTCCATTCCTCACTAGGAAAAAATTGAGGGTTGACAGTGGTTCATCTACTTCTAGATGATTATGACAGTAGTTGTAAACATCTGCATTGTTCAAGACAACCTGATTGCCAATGATAGCTCTATCTAAAGTCCGATTAAGTATGCCAATTTCCCCATCACACTCACTCTTCCCATGTTCAGAGCCAAAGTAATTTCTGTTTATCTTTACTGTTAGCAATATCTGCAAATGGCCCTTTTGATTTGTACTGACTAATGCAACCATCACTGAAAATGATTAGTCTTTCTGGCTGAACAATTTTTTTGCAAAGTCCATTGTCTGCACCACTAATCCAGATGGAAGGTCTGATTTTATTTTGCGAAATTGTTACCTTTGCCACTGGGCGGTAAACATGTGTTGCAAGAAATTGTACCCTTGTGCTGGCCTTCTAATGTCCTTTTCAACCATCTCGTCAATCATTTTGTTATTGCTACCTTTCTCTGTAATCACCACCTTTTTAACCATACCTGTTTGAGGATTTGTATCATTAGTCCAGCGATTCCATGTCATGATTCTGTTTTCTGGAATTACCTTTATAAAACTCCTTCAAAGTTTCCACATAGTCAGAACAATGATTGCAATCACCATTTATGCATTTTGGATCATGAAACTGTTCATTGTCAGCCTTTGGATATAGAATTATGTCAGCAAGATCATTTTCATTGGTCTTTTTACACTGCTGGTCTGATGAGGCTCTACTTAGTGTCAGAAGTTTAAATCGGATGTTTGTACAGTATGGACAGCAACAGAAATCACGGTGACTTTGTGATAACAGTCGGACATTTCGTTTTCTTAACGATGCAAATTTTCCAAGACTAACTTTACAGTTATTTTCAAAGTTGTACTTTGCATGAGCAGCCTTTATAGACACTTGCATGGCATAGCCAGGTCCATCTTTTGTAGCATATCTCTTTTGTGGTAGAATTCGTGATATGTCCTCTCGCAGGTAAAACTTTTGGATGCCTTTAACATCAACTCTGCTTTTACGTTTTAACACAGACTGTTTTACAAGGTAAAGTCGTGCTGCAGGCTTTACTCTACTGTTTAAATATGAAAAACTGGTTTCTTGTTCTGATAACTGTCATGTTTTGCAGATAGAACTGTCTTTCCACTTTCTTTCTTTTCAAGCCTTTTCTTTTTTAATGACTCAACATTCTTTAAATCATCTATTGCCTGTCTTTTTCTTGGTGTGACCCTCTTTTCAATGTTATACAACACTTTTGCAAATTTTGTTGGTGTTCTCGGAATCTCTGCCCTCACTTTACTGGTAATGTTCCATTCAGTTTCTTTTTGTTCCTCTGTTCCTTGTTTTTGGCCTTTTTCCTTATCCTTTTTTGGATCTTTGTCTTTCTTCCCTTTTCTTTACTCTATTATACTCTCTTTTCGATTGTATGCTGTTCCTTGTCTCAATATTAGATTTCTTTGTTGACTTTGGTGTTAAACTATTCCCTTCTCTCCTTTTTTTCTCAACATACCTCCGTTGCCTTTCTCTTTGCATTTGCAACTCGTGTTCTTTTTTAGCTCACATGAGCACAACGTGCTCAAGGTGAGCTTTTCTGATCGCCTTTTGTCCGGCGTCCGTCGTCCGTGCGTGCGTCCGTGCGTGCGTCCGTGCGTGCGTGCGTCCGGCGTCAACAATTGCTTCAAACAACATCTCCTCCTAAACGGCTTGGCCAATTTGAAAAATATTTTGCAGGAATGTTCCTTGGATGAAGCTCTACTAAAGTTGTATAAATGGTTCTGGTCCATCGCATAATTAGGTCACAGGAGCTAAAAATAGATTTTAAAAATGAAAATTTAAAAAATCTTCTTCTCTGAAACCACAAGGCCTAGCCTTTTGATTTTTGGTATGTAGCATCATCTTATGGGCCACTACCAAGATTGTACAAATCATAGCCCTATGGTGATAAATGACCCCGCACCAGGGGTCACTTGTTTTACATAGAGTTATATAGAAAAATCTTAAAAAATCTTCTTCTATGAATCCATAAGGCCTAGAGCTTAGATATTTGGTATGAAGCATCATCTTATGGGCCACTACCAAGATTGTACAAATCATAGCCCTATGGTGATAAATGACCCCGCACCAGGGGTCACTTGTTTTACATAGAGTTATATGGAAAATCTTAAAAAATCTTCTTCTATGAATCAATAAGGCCTAGAGCTTAGATATTTGGTATGTAGCATCATCTTATGGGCCACTACCAAGATTGTACAAATCATAGCCCTATGGTGATAAATGACCCCCCACCAGGGGTCACTTGTTTTACACAGAGTTATATAGGAAAATCTTAAAAAATCTTCTTCTATGAATCCATAAGGCCTAGAGCTTAGATATTTGGTATGAAGCATCATCTTATGGGCCACTACCAAGATTTTCAAAGTCTTGGCCCTACGGTGATAAATGACCCTGCGCCCAAGTCTTCTCTGAAACCATATGGCCCATTGCTTAGATATTTGGTGTGTAGTATTGTCAGGGGTAAAATGTTTTAGATTAAGTTATATCAGAATCCTTGTCTGTTTAAAAACCTTGACATCAGTTGAAGCAATGGTACTCAGGTGAGCGATTCAGGGCCATCATGGCCCTCTTGTTCTGTTTAGCTACTGGATTGGGACTTTTCTTTTGTAATTCTTTTTTTAGTTGATCTCTTCTTTCTTTTGCTCTGATCTTCTGCTTATTTAAGTATTCCTTGTATTTTTCAGGATTATGTTCTTTCGTCCGACTTCTTGAAGCTGTAGCTCTGTCCATTTTTTGTTGTTGTTGTTTTGTGAGCACCTTGGTGGGCTGGGTTAGGAAGGTGACTGACTGCGCAAATAAGTAGACCTGTAAATTAAAAAGTGAAAGTTATTGACAAACATAGTTCATATCAGTAATCTACCATTAGGATATTACAATCATAGTTCATATAGGGTTCTGCTAAAAATTTACCATTTTGATATAGGATATATCTAACAGTGTCCCGGGGTCCTGAGGACACCAAAATTTTATAAGGGACTCCTGAAATGCAGCATTTTAAATAGTGAGGTGTCCCTGATTTTCCATAAATATGCCTAAGGGACACCTGTCAAAAAAGTTAGTGTCTACTACTGCTAAGGCTTGATTTTAAAAAACCTCAATATATCTGATAACTCCACCCCGAATGTGCAGTTAATTGTTTAGATCAGGAACCTGTACACAGTGTCTTTGTCCCAATGTATTGCTACCATTAACCCTTTACCCGATACAAGGGCCCATAAAAAGAACCTACGCAAACAGCATAAAACCAGATCAGCTTGAAGGCTGATCATGTTTTATGCTGTTTATTTAGAGATGAGATAAAGAGAAAATGTGTCTATGGCAGAATACCTTGCATTTCCCTTTTTTGGCAAAATAGTTAGGAATGGCTTATATTTTTAAGTCGACATCAATCCAACAGAGAAAGAAGTACTAAACCATAGTTTTGTCAAAATTACACTTTTGAATTGTGAATGAATTTAGGTCCCTTCTAAATTGTAAAACAGGGGTGTGGCATTTGCAAAATTCTTACTCACCCAGATTTTTCTTTCATAACCATGGTCAAATTAAGGTTAGTACCAATATTTTGTTTCACCTTTTTGCATTGGAATGTCTATACTTGATTTCCAGGCCCTTCCAAAAGGAAGGTGCTGGAAACCCAAGTATGGACATTCAAAAAACAAATTCATTTGAATGTTAAATATCTACTTGCCCTGCACGAATCACTCGCCATGGCGAGCGGGCAAGTGGAATTTTTACACCCCTTTAAAAGGGTACTTTCATGGGTACCAGTTATAGAAGGAAGTGTATTCCCAGTCAAGACACATATTACAATTAGTACCCACTTCAGTATAAAAATATATAAAATTAGGTCACCTTTTATTGTTATTAGGTTGCCATGTATTATTATTATCATTATTATTACCATAAAAACATTTCAGTGGTCAGCTGGGTCAGGCTCTGGATCAAAATGTCAATCTCACACACCGTGTCCAGGTCTAGCAGAACCTTGTCTGTAAAATAAAAAAAAGTTCAATGTATTTATTTTGTTGGTTAGCCTATTTATCTACCTACATATTACATTATGCAGGACTCAATTACAGAGTATTATCGCACAGGGGGACTTATGAGTGTAAACCGGCACTGTACCCGGCAGGTCCATTATACTGACGCCGATGAGCCAGTCGTAATGCTATCCCGTAAATTCTGAGCGCTAGGTGGGAAGCCATTTCTATCAATTTTAAAGTCTTTGGTTTGACCCGGCCAAGATTCGAACCCACGAGCTCCCGCACTGCAAGTCGATGCTCTACCACTGAGCTATGTGGACTGGTTAATTTGTAATCACTACCTCTCTACTCCCAGAGACTTGGACTTTAAGTATCATCATTATCATCATGAGCAGATCAAAGCTCTTGCCAGTAGATGCTAACAAGTGTCCTATTTCTACAGATTTAATTCAAACTACTATAGCTTCTAGAACAAAACAAGAGGCCCATGATGGCCCTAAATCGCTCACCTGAGATAAATAGGTTGACCCAAGGAACATCTGTACCAATTTATTTTAAAATCTGGCCAGTAGTTTTAAAGAAGATGATTTTTAAAGTTTTCATATTTTTTTTCTTTTTGTTGCCATGGCAACCAGAGTTCTATATTGATCAAGTTTATTTTAGCAACTTTTGTGAAAGTTGACCCAAGGATCATTCCTGCCAAATTTAATCAAATTCTGTCCAGTGGTTTCAGAGAAAAAGTTGATTAAAGTTTTCCCTATATACATATAAGGCAAATAAGCCGCGCCCCTGGCAGCCATTTTTTTTACGGATCAGAAATTTTTTAGCAAATTTGGTAGAGGTTGACCCAAGGAACATCTGTACCAATTTATTTTAAAATCTGGCCAGTAGTTTTGAAGAGGATGATTTTTAAAGTTTTCATGTTTTTTCTTTTTGTTGCCATGGCAACCAGAGTTCTACATGGATCAAGTTTATTTTAGCAACTTTTGTGAAGGTTGACCCAAGGATCACCCCTGCCAAGTTTAATCAAATTCTGTCCGGTGGTTTCAGAGGAGATGTTGTTTAAAGGTTTCTCTATATACATATAAGGCAAATAAGCCCCGCCCCTGGCGGCCATGTTTTTTTATGGATCGGAATAATTTTAGCAACTTTGGTAGAGGTTGACCCAAGGAACATCTGTACCAATTTATTTTAAAATCTGGCCAGTAGTTTTGAAGAAGATGATTTTTAAAAGTTTTCAATATTATTTTTTCTTTTTGTTGCCATGGCAACCAGAGTTCTCATGGATCAAGTTTATTTTAGCAACTTTTGTGAAGGTTGACCCAAGGATCACCCTGCCAAGTTTAATCAAATTCTGTCCGTGGTTTCAGAGGAGATGTTGTTTAAAGGTTTCTCTATATACATATTAGGCAAATAAGCCCCGCCCCTGGCGGCCATGTTTTTTTATGATCGGAATAATTTTAGCAACTTTGGTAGAGGTTGACCCAAGGAACATCTGTACCAAATAATTTTAAAATCTGGCCAGTAGTTTTGAAGGAGATGATTTTTAAAGTTCTCAAATTATTTTTCTTTTTGTAGCCATGGCAACCAGAGTTCTTCATGGATCAACTTTATTTTAGCAACTTTTGTAGAGCCTCACCCAAGGAACATTCCTGCCAAGTTTCATTAAATTCTGTCCAGCGGTTTCAGAGGAGATGTCGTTTAAAGCAAATTGTTGACGACGGACGACTGACGACGCACGACGACGGACGCCGGACGAAGGGCGATCACAAAAGCTCACCTTGAGCACTTTGTGCTCAGGTGAGCTAAAAATGTAAAGAATACTTGTTATTTACCCTAAATGCGAATTTGGGTTTCTTGTTATTTTGGTTTGTGTGAAATACTAATAAAACGGACGTTTTAAAAATATTTGTAAAATTTACTTTTCATTTGTATGCCCATTGTGTGTAAACGCGACTATTTGATTAAATTAAAAATGCATGTGGAAAAACTAGGTGCCCCAGGCCCCCTTCAATGTACATTGTACTTTTATTCTGTCCAGAAATGACATTCACAGTACAAAGGCTGTCAAAATATGACGATAGCAATAATAATGTCCGTCAAAACTTTACATTCGCAACCGTAACATGAAAAACCGCCATTTATCGAACCCAGGAACCAAAGTCGTATAAATACATGCCTAGAAATCTTAATTCAAAACGTTTTTCAGCTTAAAAATATCAACAAACATAGTTTTAGCAAGTTATTACCGTTACCAAGTGCGAACGTTGCATATCACTTGACATACTGCGTTCTTTGGCAATTCTATTTTAATCGCAAGGCCAGCAGAACCGGTTCTGCCATTTTTTCTTATTCGGATACTACGGATTTTATCGCAGAACCTATCACTAATCAAAAAGGGAGAGAACTTTCGAGATGAATAGAGGCAAAGTGCGTGAGCGTCATTCGCAGAAATTGACAGAAATTACGTTCGCTGGTAATTTAAACCAAATATCTTGTTATATTTATGTGAAAAAAGAAAAAAATATTTTTCACCTGAAAATACTTAATAAAACACTAAGATTTCATCAAAAATAAGCACCGAGACACTCAAAGGACGAAGCAGATAGACATTTTTGCAAACGTTATTTTTTTGACAGATATTTTTATTGCAATCGTCAATAATGAACATTAATAAATGATGTTAAAACTTAATTATAAAACAGGATAAAATATATGAAAATGAACAAAGATAAGTATGTTCTCCAGCTACAAACCTTGATCGTTGTACCAAATATCCAATTCTAAACAAAAACACGGCTTGGGATGAAGTGGCAAAAAAAAAAACGGGAGTTCCGTCCGTCAAAAAATGACGATGTCATATATAATTTGTTTATTTACTTTTGACTTCTTACAGATAAAACAGAATTAAAATATTTTTTTCTTGTCACTAGTGTTGCATTTTACTTACCTATATTGAATTCTTTAATG
>CM037794.1:1949801-1965465 GCA_021229015.1 Solen grandis | reverse complement strand
TAAAACTGATTGCTTCTTAGGAAAATATAGTCCTCCGATTTATCGAAAAGGATGACCCGCTTATTCGAACTGCAGGCAAAATGGTACTCATAAAACCTAAATCATTGATGTAATGCTAAAAATTTGGGAGATGTGATGGTTAGGAAAAGAAAATTGATGTATTCTACAAAAACTACAAAATCGTACAATTGTATCCATATTCTGTAACAAAGATCGATATATGAGTATATGTATTGTTTGAGAAAGCAATAATGTTACATCAATTCGAGTATAAACTCTTTTTAATATCATTTTCATATCCTAAGAAAAAACTTCTGAAATTGTTTTAATCAAGAAAGGGTAATGGTCTTTTCAATCCGAGTGCAACATCTTACGAGACTATATTTACACCATACAGTTATCTGAGACAAGGTTTAAGACTGCAGACCCCTTTCTGTTATTAATACACTCAGTAATATGTGTATCCAACAATTACATTTAATAAAAGTATCGCACATATCATTCATAATGCATTACAGCATACTTCTAATGTATTTTTCAAAATACAAAGAAAATATATATTACATATAAGGCATGAAGTAAAGCATTTCTTTTGAATTACAAAAATATCTATCACAATAGTATAAATCAGAAATAATCATGTTCAAAAAACGGGAGGAACTTAACTAGACAAGAAACTGATCTAAATGCAAAAGTATAGTGATATAGAAACATTTCTAACAACTCTATAAAATATATAACAACTCTAGACAAATATATTTCAACTCTATTATAATGATATAGTCAAATATATAACAACTCTAGACAAATATATTACAACTCTATTATAATGATATAGACAAATATATAACAACTCTAGACAAATATATAACAACTCTATTATAATGATATAGTCAAATATATAACAACTCTAGACAAATATATTACAACTCTATTATAATGATATAGACAAATATATAACAACTCTAGACAAATATATTACAACTCTATTATAATGATATAGTCAAATATATAACAACTCTAGACAAATATATTACAACTCTATTATAATGATATAGTCAAATATATAACAACTCTAGACAAATATATTACAACTCTATTATAATGATATAGACAAATATAAAACAACTCTAGACAAATATATAACAACTCTATTATAATGATATAGACAAATATATAACAACTATAGACAAATCTATAACAACTCTAGTATAATGATATAGACACATATATAACGACTCTAGTATAATGATATAGACAAATCTATAACAACTCTAGTATAATGATAAAGACAAATATATAACGACTCTAGTAAAATGATATAGACAAATCTATAACAACTCTAGTATAATGATATAGACACATATATAACGACTCTAGTATAATGATATAGACAAATCTATAACAACTCTAGTATAATGATATAGACAAATATATAACGACTCTAATATAACGATATAGACAAATCTATAACAGCTCTAGTATAATGATATAGACAAATATATAACAACTCTAGTATAATGATATAGACACATATATTACGACTCTAGTATAATGATATAGACAAATATATAACAACTCTAGCTTACATTCGGTACTATATGTTCTTGATTCTTAATCATCCTCTATAGTGGTGGTTAAATATGTTCCTATTGAAAAAAAATCTTTATATACGTTCTTTACAGCTTTTGAAAGAAGTAGTTCAATATTTTTCCAGATTGTATCTTAATTATATGCGCGTTACTGCTCTTCAAATATTTTATATAGAAGACGCTGACTGGTCAGTATTAATGGTTGACCTTTTCAAAACGGCATAATCCGCAGAAGATTTGACAATATTTTGGGATGTCAAATAAAAGTTAAACACACAGTCACTCATTCAGAATTGTTTTACGAATACTGTAAAGTTGATACAAATATTCAGCAAATTACACTGTTTAACATAAAACCCCGGGAATTAAAAAACGGCATAATCCGCAGAGTTTGAATATTTCCTCAGGGCATCAATGTTAAATAAAAGGACTTTAATGCAAAATGCACATAATATCAACATTTGGAGATTAAACACTGAATGATTGTATCTCTCATTATCTGACATTTCTGTTATTTGTTTATCCCAATAAGGTCAATACTCAAGATAGAATCCCACTGAATGAACATTTTATGTTCCCTTATATAACATTTTTATCCCTTCTTTCTTTTTCTTTTTTTCCCCTATTTTTACTTCCTAGTATATTACAACTCATAAAGATAGCGACAGATACGTTTTATAGACTTATTTTAAAACCACAGACTATTTAAAACTTGCAAGCATTATTATATCAAGTAATTTATAACACTTTTACTTTCTTTTATTGTTTTTCTTTTTCTTACGCCAAATATTTTTAAAGATATTTCTCGTTTATTTTGACATCATATAACTGTATGCTCTTATACTTTTTGTTTATATGATTTGAGCAACAAAGATTCTTTTGTTCGTTGCAGCCTGTCAAGCAGTGGTAAAGCATCACATGATTTATGGTGCTTCAACTTAAATGTTTATACATGTAAAAATTATTGATTGCGAATAACCTCTCACGGTCGATCCGTGCAAATTTCCGTCAGTTATATAGCTGTATTATCAAAATGTTTCCTTGTTCTTTTTATGAGGTAGTCAGCTAAATTTCACAAACTGTTTTGTGATTAATGTCATGTTTTATCATTCTTCAAAGAACTTAACATACATTTATAAAAAGAGTGTACTTAACTCCTGATTAAGCATTTAATTATCTCTTGCCAGTGCAAAAACAGCATTACGTAGCCTCGAGTATTGTGAATCATAAGAAAAATGTTGAATAAGTCGGTCCACACTATATAAAAGATTGTCGTTTAGCGTTTTAAGACCTCGGTGACGCTTTTAGAACCATTTGGCCTAATATGACATATACAGAATACATAGCTGGACAATGATAAGGGAAAGGTAATTCGTAATTTATCAGTTCAATTATTCTACTATTCAAAGTTGTTTATTTACCATGCCTTTCAATTGTCTTTGATAATTAAGAATAAAATATCTATTAAATATCTTCAGTAATAGTTATTCTGGTAATATATTTATATGCTCGTGTCTGTATCTGATGATTAATTTACCAGCAAACTATGATCTGAGAAATGCGAATTTAATTTGAACTTAAAAATCCGGGTAAAATACGTTTTAAGGTTAATTTTGTATATCATTACACTAATACTTGCATGTTGTTTCCTTGCAGTGACTATTATTAGTTCTTTGTATGATATGATATTTATTTTCAAGTAAAACAAGTTCCTCCGGATCTGTCATTTTATTCGTAAAATTCATTGACCTTATATGAATAAATCCAACATTTTTATAAAAATTTTGAACATTTTCTTTCATAGATTTTTACACTAGAATATATTTCACTTTTCAAGCCGTTCCTCACAATATTCTTTGTTAATACTTTTTTTTGACTTTATCAAATCCACCCAAAATAAATTTATAGAATTTTCTACTAGGTGATTAATATATTTTCCTGAGGATTGGGCATAATGTCTATTCTTGATAGTTTGTTTTTAAACTGTATCTAAATTTATATCAACGAGGTGCCTAATGATTTAAACAAGTTAAAGCTGCAATTTGGCTAATTTTATTTCACTGTTTTACTTTTTTTATCTATCCAAACACTTGGAGTTTTATCTAGTTAAAATTAAAACTTGGAAGACAGTTTATGGTTGTGAAGATCCATCTAAAAAAAAACATGGGACTAAATCTAAAGCTTATTCAAAATCAACTTAAAGCATAATTGCAAATGAACAATTTTCTTCTATGTATTGCATGATATCATGAACTAGTCAAATCTATTCCCGTATACATGTCCATCGTCCAGGTATAATCTGTGTTTAAACATTGTTAACAAGTTTAGAAAATTCGCATTTAAGTTTGCCTGCAATTATACTAAAAGTAAGCACAATGAAGAAACGATAATGCCTTATAGTTTGTTTATAAATAAATAAACGTGAATGATTTTCCTTTGGAGTGCATGTTCTAATTCGTTGTCTTTGTGTTATAGAAAGCTCTCCTTTTGCATACCCATATTTTATTTATCTTATTCGGGGATTTCCTTATATGTTCCAAAATGTTTGACTAAATCCATAATTTTTCGGAGATTTATTACTTTTCATTTTCTTGAGATTGTATTAGCTTTAAAATGAGTATTTTTCTCCTTATTGTAGAGATTCACAATCTTGCAATTTCTTAATATCAGAATAAGGAAAAATATCACTTAGATTGTGGTCAATTAATTCATTTTCTTTTTTTAAATGATTTAGATTCTTCTGATCGGTTATTAAGGTTCCGTTATCTTTTTTGTAATTTTGGAATTATTTAACTAGTGTAATTATGCATTTCCAATTTACAAAAATGTTGTCTTGGCTTTTCCTTTTTTGTATTTGCTGGGATTTTCAAAATCAAATTAAGTGCCCAATCATTTTATTTTTCCCATGTCTTCTAATTTGGACTGAAGTTCAATCAACTCATTTGATTTTGATGGTTTTTCTTCAGGAGGCTGTATTTGATTCATTGAATTATTTGCCTCTTCATTTTTAGCTTAGTTCTATATACTGAATATGAAAAACTTTTTCCTCTTCAATCCATCATAACGTTTTAAAAATATCATTTATTGTTGACAAAAATTTACTGAATGTTGTTTTACATGCATATTTTTGATAAATTATTAAGCTGCCAATATCATAAAACTACCATTGACTTAGCTCGATACATATTAAATGCACAGAAATTAAGACAGGATGAACTAGTGAAAAATGCTGCTTCATAAATAGTTAATATAATTGATATATAATTCATATAAACGTAAAACATAACTGTGCTACTTTTACCTTTGTGAACTTTAAAACTTTTTTGACTGTCCGATTCATATATATATATATGTGTGTATGACAAATCTTTTATTTGAATATTTACACGTCTTGACCATATATTTGCTTTTTGTAAATGGCCAAATGCACAGTGCCGCCGATTTTGCCAATACTTTTGATTGATTGATTGGTATTTGATCTATGTTTGAAAATTGAAAAAATATTGGAAAAGCAAACTGATTAACCATCTCTCTAATAGCATCACCTTAACCCTTTCCCTCATATAGACTCATTTTGACGCACTCAATAGGTACCACATAAAGCCTGATCTGCAGAAAGCCAAACTCAAACCTTACCAAATTTAATTGTAAAATCCTCATTACCAGACCACTGAGGAGCAGCGAACAGCATAAAACCTGATCAGCCTGCGAATTACTCGCAGGCTGATCTGGTTTTATGCTGTTCGCATAGGTCTTTTCATGGTATCCTCTATGAGGGAAAGGGTTAAGTTAATTGGATTATTCACTTTCTAAAGTTTCAGCATTTTTTTTATAATTCTCTGAAAAATGTCATCGTTTGGGGAAATTATTTTTGAATTTCATCTCTATTTTCAATTATTAAGACTACAAAGAGATAATTTGCCTTTTTTCAATTTTATAATCATGTATCTTACAGTTAATATTTTTGCGTGAAAATAATAGCAACCTCCTGGCATTTGACCAATTAAATTCCCATTAATTGCGAATATTTTTTTCTGGGCTAGAGGTGAAATGATCATCTTTGCAAACAGTAGATATGAAAAACATCTCTTCTTTGTCAGGTCTGTTGTTGCCAGTTATTGATAATTGGTAGACATTTTTTTTTTTTTTTGATATTTCTTTATATACATAAAGTCATATTTTAAGCATACCAATCAAAGTACGAGCATAACAGATGCAAAAGAAAAATAAAACATGAATAACCATATGATATTGAGCTCAGTGGACATCCTTGCAAAAATATAATACTTAATACAGGAAAATAACACTTCAGATCTTTAAGAAAAAAAGTTGTGAAGATTATCATATGTGATTTAAACATTATAGAAAATGCATGAATTTTGAAAAAGCTTAATGTGAAGAAAAAAAGTTTCAATATAATTAAATATGCCTCAGTAAATATAGTTGGATTTAGAATCATGTTGTGTTTTTAATTATTTTTTTAAAGAATAATACATAATTAAACTGTTTTTCTTTCACGAGCAGTTTTTTTTTTAAATTCAACAAGTTTACATATATACAAATACGAAGGGTGATCATTTACAATCGACAACTTTCGCCATATTTTCTTTGTCGGCTTGTATAGATCAGCAGCGAATTGTATAAACCTTGGTTAAAATAACCCTATTTTTTAATCGCTAACCCACGGTTATCTTTTAACCAAATTGGCCTTTAAAATTAACCACTGGTTTAGTTAACCATGATTTTAGTTTTAAGATTGGTTAAAATAACCTTAATTATCTGTTCATCCGGACTGTATATAGACAGAAGATAAATCGATGGAACCTATCGCTGAAAAAAAAAGATCCCGGCCTAAAACCTTCTCAGTGAGTGAAATGACAGTGATCACTGAACAAATGAAAGAACATGGCTGGGCTTTTAAAGCCAAACACTCAAGCGGTGGGGACTGTATCGTTACAAAACGAAAGCAGGAAGATAGGTGGAAGACGAAAACGGAGTCGATAAATGCTGTTGGCATTTGGTTGAGTAGTGTATGTGAGGTGAAAGAGAAGTGGAGAAATATGCAAAGAAAGGCGAAACAAGAGTTTTCCCAAGAAACAAAGGCGATGCGAAAGACCGTTGGTGGATCACCTAGTGGCAGTAAGTATAGTCGCACCATCTGAAGAAGATACACTGCCTAGCTCAAAATCAACCAAATTTACAGGTACATATCTTTTTTTTTCACATGATGAAGTCGCACCTCCCTTAGTGGTACTCAGGACTTTATTTATCCCGACTGCTAATAATGACTCAGTAATAATACATTGCAATAGACCGAAGTTTTCTACAAAAACAAATTTGAAAAAAATCATTTATATTTCATGTTACTCAGCTAATTGCTTATATAAACTTACTTTCATTTATGTAATGTATAGTGCTATAAGGTATTCATTAACTGCTTAATTTTACAAACAATAAGATAATGTTGCCATGATAGTTCGGCCTAAACTAAGTGGGTTAAGATAATTTTAATATTCAATAATTAGTTATTATTTGTTATGATTATACAAATTATGAATTATTCATTAACTTTGAATTCCTTTTAGTGTAACAGGTACACAACAGGAACCAGCTGAAGTTAAGCCAAATGTCTGCACTGGAAGAGGGTAGGTTCAGTTGATAATTGAAGTGCTCACTCTATCCAATTTAGTTGGTAAACAAAAGAAAACAGCATGAAAAATTACCATGGACTTAACAGTCCATAGATATCTATAAAATTGACTTTATTTCTTCTTTTTATAATAAAATGCCTAGAAATAATTTTTAACATTACCCTGAGAAAAGACCATGAGGATATTTGTAACTTGTATTAACTGAATGATTGATTAAAACATTAGTTGTAATATTTTCAGTTTGTAGATGGGTATTAATAAACATATATTTTTTCTTAATTTCATACTTTTTTCAGTTTTGAGAAAATGTATGAAAACAATATCAACTTATGCGAACATTTCATAGTTAAATGTATAATGGATAAATGGTCAACTGCATGGGAATTTAGAGATTTTCATACGTGACACTATACAATAAAAACAAAATTATTTTTTTTTTCATAATGTATATATTTTTATGTATAGAATAACAGTTTCTAATAATATTTATATTTTTTAACAATACATGTATGTAATAATGTTCCCCTGGCAGAAAGAAAAGGAGTGTCAAAGACCTCCAGGGTGAGTATCTTGAAGGTGTGGTTAAGCTGCAACAAAGTCAGATGAAATGCTGCCAGGCACAATTAGAGACACTTGAGAAAGTCAACAAGTTGGTGGACAAAATGTACACAAAAATATGTGCAGAAGATTTGGTTAAATGTAGTTTGATAAATTTATCAAATGATATTGAGCTTATAAATTATTTTTTTTTCTGCTGTAAATATTATACCTGCTTAAAACATTGTAGATGTTAAATAGGAATTTGTACTTAATTTCACTAAAATTTATAAAATTCTTTACATATTTTACAAAGTAAAAAAATGAAAACAAATTTGTGATACAAAAACACTAAAGGGAATGTAAATGCAATATACTTTATGCATAAAATAAAGAGGATAGAAAATATGTATTTTAATTTCCTTATTTATAAATAAAGGCAGTCATGAAACCTCTCCTTTTTTCAGATATTGAAATAGGTGACAGCCACATGGTCCCTGATGGCCTTGCCATCCTGTTGCCCTTGATAGGGATCCATGTCTGGCTTCTGTTTGGTCATCCAGCTGTGTGATTCCTTCCAAAGGATTGAAAGATTGTGCAGTACCGCACATGCCACAACAATGCGGCTAACCTTGGCAGGCTTCATCCTCACCTGGATATAATTATATCTATGTTTGTTAACTGTCTTGAAAGACTGTTAATTAAAACAATGTTTAAAAGTGTAAGTTACTTCGAGATATGATGGAGCCATTGAGTAAAAGAATTTACATATGAAACTGCTTTCAAAATTGTTATTTCAATATTTTATATCCTGTAAAAATAAACATAAAATAAAACCCATTTGTAAATGTTAAAAAATATGTACAACTACAATTATATTTTATTATAACAACACTCATTTCAAACACTAGAGCTGTCCTAGAATATGAATTTATCTTTATGAAAAATGGGATGAAACATAACAATGTGATTATTATCCTTAATAGTCAATCCCCACAGTGGAAGTAAGAATACATAAAAAAGTAAATTGTTTGGATGAACAGAGTGGTGTTAAAATTGATTGACTTAAACTAAAATAAATTTTAAAAATGTATGCTCACTTGTGAATGGAGCACATAAAACTTCCTTTTCCAATCCCCCCCCCCCCAAAAAAAAAAACTCTCTCTATTACATTTCTCGTGCATGTATGGCTTTTGTGTACCTTTCCTGTGCTCTAGCGGATGGACTGATGTATGGGGTCAAAAGGAATGACCTGAAAGGGTATCCACATTTTCCCAATAAAACTCCCCTTTACATGTCTGTAGCAGGTTTAAACAACAAAATAATAAAAGGTAAAATTAGACACATTCAGTTTGGTATTTCTTATGTTGAAAATTACAAATTAAGTATTGGAAGAAAAAATGCAGAAATAAATAAATATTACAGAAGTAAACCACAATGTATATTTGAAGTAACTTTTCATATAATAATGAAAATAAAAACACATATACTGTCAGGAACTGAAACATAACATAGAGTAATTATTATATCATGAATTGATTTGTGTTAAAAATGAGCAAAACAATGTCCATCTCCATTGATTTTTTTTAAAAATAATCATTAAAAAAAAGTAATTCATTTAAATATATATATATGTTATGTTTTGTTTATTTTATTATTGTAGTTTTGTTATTGCCGTGTTATAAGTTTTCATGTTGTTAGCTGCTCCGTTGACCTTTGTGTCATGGCTCTGGCTTGTAAACACTCGGATGCACGGGGACTTGGAGTTAAGCGTAATTGTGTGCTCCGCCACCCTTCTTTTCACGTTTTCGGCGTGCTTGCACGTCGAGGCCGTGGAGGATGGCTGGCGGAGCTATTTTAGTCATTGTTACTGTTTGCTCCGACGACCTACTTATTGTGGCTCCGCTGTCCTTGCACGTGGAGACCGTGATAGTACATTGGCGGAGCTGCTCCAGTGGGTGGAGCTATGGCAAGCTATATAAAGGCCTCTTGGCCACCATTTTGTGTGAGAGAGTTAGAGTCTGGGTAGACATACCAGTGATTGTTGACAGATAGCTATGTTAGGAGGTTATTAAATTGGATTAACTGGACTTTGCATTGTGTTGTTTGTGCTTCCTTGAAAACTTCGCTACATTGGTGGCAGCGATGGGATTTTCCACATTTAATGAAATTGGCGAATCACGTCTTGAGGAAACAATATGGAAGAGTCGCCGAAATCGCCTTTGTTTTCGCCAGCAGAGCATGGCGGAATCTCGGATTTACATCGGGAATTGAAAAGTCCTGGTGACTCTGGCATTGGCCAAGTTTTCTTTCCTCCAGACTTTGAAAGCAGGTTCACGAGTACACCGGCCGAGTATTTATCATCTGCTCAGATTCGTGATTCTCCAGAAATACCGATGGAGCCTTTACCATCTGCTCAGAAACGACGAACAACAGTGTGTGGTTGGAGTAAGTTTGTGCTATTCTGGATTGTGGTGGCTGTGTTATCTTTTCTTCTCCGTTTCGGTTGTGGAAAATTCGTTGTAACGAGCCTAGACTTTGTGAGTTGGATAACAACAGTAGACACGAAAGTGTGGATGTACAGTTTTGGTTTGTGTTTGTTTGTGATATCTGTGCTTGTGAAGTTATTTTGGCGATATTCCAACAGTGCCCTCGAACTGAACAACGATCTATCGCCAGTACCTCGTCATGGATTATCCAGGTCCAAGCCGGCGCCGAAAATAAATGAAAACAGGAACCTGGATAACTTCAGACTTGATGAATGTCCCGGACATTCTTCATACCGGGAATTTCCCTGTCGCCGTACATTTAGCGGACATGGGAGTGATATTTGGTATGATTTCAGGAGGTATTTTGAAAACATCTGCCAGATTAACAAATGACAGACAGATTATTCTAGGAAAGTCTTGCTTTGCTGTCTCAGGGGTCAGGCTGAGACGTATGCCTATGGACTTCCTTTGGCGAAACAAACAGATTTGAACTTGTTGTTAAACAGTTTGGAAGAACGGTTTGGGTCAAAATACATGAAGGAGAGCTTTATCGCACATGCAAAGTTGAGAAGGAGAGGCAAAGATGAAACATTTCGTGAGTTTGGTCAGGCTATAGAAGACCTGTTTCGGAGAGCGTATCCAGACAACATGGACGTCGTAAAGGAGCAATCTTTGTCGACGTTCCTGGATAACTGTCATGAATCGTCTGAATTTCGTTTAGCAGTGAAACGAACGCATCCAAAGACTGTGCAGGAGGCAGTGACAAGTGCCATGCAAGAAGAGTGTCTTCGTGTAACAGAACGAGGAATATCAAAGAAGAACTTCCAACCAGTTATGGATCTCGGAACTAGTGCTAACCAGTTTTTCAGTGATAGAAGGAGAGGAAATAGAATTATTAATCGCAATATGGACCGTGACGTTACAGGTAAATGTATACGACCTTTAAACAGGGCGTGACTTACTCGGTAGGCCGCGAGGAGGTCAGGAACACTGAGAGGCCTAACATTTGTGATGACAAGGTGTGTATCAAATTCAAACCAGGAATGAAGATATCTGGCAAGGTATGTGGTCAATGTCTGACATGGAAAATTGATTCTGGAGCTAAACGTACATTTATAACATACGACACTTTCAAAAGCATTCCCTATTCCATCAGGCCAGGATTAAAACTGATACGTGATCATTTTTTCGCAGCTAATGGCGGAGACCTACAGTGTAAAGGAGAGGCTGTAGTGAGTTTGGAATTTGCAGGACTCAATGTGTTCTTCCCTGTACTTGTAGGAGACGTGACACAAAATCTCTTGGGAGAAGATTTCATCAGGCATTTTCAGTGTAATTTTGAACACGCGAGAGATCTGTTTGTGATTCATAAAGGCGGTTGTAGTGTTAAGGAAACAAATGAAAGAAGATCAATACGTCTTGCAAGGGTAGTATCCTTAGAGACTACTGAGATACCTGCAGGATGTGAAGCTGTTGTTCTGTCAGGATTCAAGGAGAAACCTCTTACAGGTGATGGTGTCATTGTACCGGAGATGCGTTTTACGGAAAAACACTCGTTATTAACAGCACGAACTATGGTAAACAGTTCACAGAAAAATTTCTGTGCCAGAATTCTAAATCCAGGACCAGCATCTGTGACCATTCAGAAAGGAACGGTTGTGGGTTTGTTTGACGGCATTGTGTGTAGTGAACAGTGTGAATTGAGCCGTGAAGAAAACAGAGTTTGTCATGTTGGTCAGGATTTAGCGCACGAAACTTTGCCACCTCATTTGACCATTACATTTCAGAAAGGAACTCAAAATTTGTCAGATATTCAATGTAAACAGTTTGAAAAACTGCTGATTGACAATCAGGATGTGTTTGCCAGACCTGGCGAAGTTGGGAGAACGAATATTGGAACTTACAAGATTAGATTAAGTGATGAAACACCTATTAAGGAATCCCCACGCAGAATACAATCTGTTTGATTGGTATTTGACCTATGTTTGAAAAAATATTGGAAAAGCAAACTGATTAACCATCTCTCTAATAGCATCACCTTAACCCTTTCCCTCATATAGACTCATTTTGACGCACTCAATAGGTACCACATAAAGCCTGATCTGCAGAAAGCCAAACTCAAACCTTACCAAATTTAATTGTAAAATCCTCATTACCAGACCACTGAGGAGCAGCGAACAGCATAAAACCTGATCAGCCTGCGAGTTACTCGCAGGCTGATCTGGTTTTATGCTGTTCGCATAGGTCTTTTCATGGTATCCTCTATGAGGGAAAGGGTTAAGTTAATTGGATTATTCACTTTCTAAAGTTTCAGCATTTTTTTTATAATTCTCTGAAAAATGTCATCGTTTGGGGAAATTATTTTTGAATGTTCATCGTCTATTTTCAATTATCAAGACTACAAAGAGATAATTTGCCTTTTTTCAATTTTATAATCATGTATCTTACAGTTAATATTTTTGCGTGAAAATAATAGCAACCTCCTGGCATTTGACCAATTAAATTCCCATTAATTGCGAATATTTTTTTCTGGGCTAGAGGTGAAATGATCATCTTTGCAAACAGTAGATATGAAAAACATCTCTTCTTTGTCAGGTCTGTTGTTGCCAGTTATTGATAATTGGTAGACATTTTTTTTTTTTTTTTTTGATATTTCTTTATATACATAAAGTCATATTTTAAGCATACCAATCAAAGTACGAGCATAACAGATGCAAAAGAAAAATAAAACATGAATAACCATATGATATTGAGCTCAGTGGACATCCTTGCAAAAATATAATACTTAATACAGGAAAATAACACTTCAGATCTTTAAGAAAAAAAGTTGTGAAAAAAAATTTTGAAAAAGCTTAATGTGAAGAAAAAAAGTTTCAAAATTTTAATAAGATATTATAATATTATTCATGAATTAAATATGCCTCAGTAAATATAGTTGGATTTAGAATCATGTTGTGTTTTTAATTATTTTTTTAAAGAATAATACATAATTAAACTGTTTTTCTTTCACGAGCAGTTTTTTTTTAAATTCAACAAGTTTACATATATACAAATACGAAGGGTGATCATTTACAATCGACAACTTTCGCCATATTTTCTTTGTCGGCTTGTATAGATCAGCAGCGAATTGTATAAACCTTGGTTAAAATAACCCTATTTTTTAATCGCTAACCCACGGTTATCTTTTAACCAAATTGATTACTTAACCACCCTGGTTATCCTCTTGTTTAAAACAGCTTAACCACTGGTTTAGTTAACCATGATTTTAGTTTTAAGCATTGGTTAAAATAACCAATTAAACCTTCCCATTATGCAATTATCTGTTCATCCGGCACTGTATATAGACAGAAGATAAATCGATGGAACCTATCGCTGAAAAAAAAAGATCCCGGCCTAAAACCTTCTCAGTGAGTGAAATGACAGTGATCACTGAACAAATGAAAGAACATGGCTGGGCTTTTAAAGCCAAACACTCAAGCGGTGGGGACTGTATCGTTACAAAACGAAAGCAGGAAGATAGGTGGAAGACGAAAACGGAGTCGATAAATGCTGTTGGCATTTGGTTGAGTAGTGTATGTGAGGTGAAAGAGAAGTGGAGAAATATGCAAAGAAAGGCGAAACAAGAGTTTTCCCAAGAAACAAAGGCGATGCGAAAGACCGTTGGTGGATCACCTAGTGGCAGTAAGTATAGTCGCACCATCTGAAGAAGATACACTGCCTAGCTCAAAATCAACCAAATTTACAGGTACATATCTTTTTTTTTCACATGATGAAGTCGCACCTCCCTTAGTGGTACTCAGGACTTTATTTATCCCGACTGCTAATAATGACTCAGTAATAATACATTGCAATAGACCGAAGTTTTCTACAAAAACAAATTTGAAAAAAATCATTTATATTTCATGTTACTCAGCTAATTGCTTATATAAACTTACTTTCATTTATGTAATGTATAGTGCTATAAGGTATTCATTAACTGCTTAATTTTACAAACAATAAGATAATGTTGCCATGATAGTTCGGCCTAAACTAAGTGGGTTAAGATAATTTTAATATTCAATAATTAGTTATTATTTGTTATGATTATACAAATTATGAATTATTCATTAACTTTGAATTCCTTTTAGTGTAACAGGTACACAACAGGAACCAGCTGAAGTTAAGCCAAATGTCTGCACTGGAAGAGGGTAGGTTCAGTTGATAATTGAAGTGCTCACTCTATCCAATTTAGTTGGTAAACAAAAGAAAACAGCATGAAAAATTACCATGGACTTAACAGTCCATAGATATCTATAAAATTGACTTTATTTCTTCTTTTTATAATAAAATGCCTAGAAATAATTTTTAACATTACCCTGAGAAAAGACCATGAGGATATTTGTAACTTGTATTAACTGAATGATTGATTAAAACATTAGTTGTAATATTTTCAGTTTGTAGATGGGTATTAATAAACATATATTTTTTCTTAATTTCATACTTTTTTCAGTTTTGAGAAAATGTATGAAAACAATATCAACTTATGCGAACATTTCATAGTTAAATGTATAATGGATAAATGGTCAACTGCATGGGAATTTAGAGATTTTCATACGTGACACTATACAATAAAAACAAAATTAATGCTATAATTCTTTCAGTTTTTTATTATTATATTTCATCATAATGTATATATTTTTATGTATAGAATAACAGTTTCTAATAATATTTATATTTTTTAACAATACATGTATGTAATAATGTTCCCCTGGCAGAAAGAAAAGGAGTGTCAAAGACCTCCAGGGTGAGTATCTTGAAGGTGTGGTTAAGCTGCAACAAAGTCAGATGAAATGCTGCCAGGCACAATTAGAGACACTTGAGAAAGTCAACAAGTTGGTGGACAAAATGTACACAAAAATATGTGCAGAAGATTTGGTTAAATGTAGTTTGATAAATTTATCAAATGATATTGAGCTTATAATTTTTTTTTTTTAAATTAAAATTATTTAAATAGGAATTTGTACTTAATTTCACTAAAATTTATAAAATTAAAAAAAAAAAAAAAAAGGGAAAAAAATATTTATGCATAAATAGGAAAATATGTATTTTAATTTCCTTATTTATAAATAAAGGCAGTCATGAAACCTCTCCTTTTTTCAGATATTGAAATAGGTGACAGCCACATGGTCCCTGATGGCCTTGCCATCCTGTTGCCCTTGATAGGGATCCATGTCTGGCTTCTGTTTGGTCATCCAGCTGTGTGATTCCTTCCAAAGGATTGAAAGATTGTGCAGTACCGCACATGCCACAACAATGCGGCTAACCTTGGCAGGCTTCATCCTCACCTGGATATAATTATATCTATGTTTGTTAACTGTCTTGAAAGACTGTTAATTAAAACAATGTTTAAAAGTGG